>JARYHS010012519.1:68259843-68323687 GCA_031002005.1 Vandiemenella viatica | reverse complement strand
CACTACGAAAAACATTAGGAAGTCATCATACAAGAAGCAAATCGTAAAGCGTCTGTTTTCTCTCACCTTATTGTCCACTTTCTGCACCAAACTTTCATTAACGACCGAAGGACGCCTACTCCGTTGTTCACCATGCACATTTGTGGCCATCTTTAAATGCTCTCACCAACTTTCTCACCATTCCATCACTAATAATGTTTTGTCCGTAAACTGCACAGATCTCACGATGAATATCCGTTTTAGGCCTTTAGCACAAAGAAATCTTATAACAGCCCGTACTTCACTGTCGGCGGGACTCACGATTATCGGAGGCATCTTAAACACTCAATGAACAACGTAAATAAGGAACAATTAGACTGTAATGGCGTCAGTGCGTAGGCAAGAGATGCAGGTACTCAGTGCGCATGCGCGGAACGCCGACTGTAGCGCTGCAGCCACGGTGTGACAAATCGGTATTTATTTAAAAACATGTTCGTATTGCTTTCTTCTCAAACTCTACTCACAATCAGTGTTGATAGTTTGTTATATATCGTACTCAATTATCTTTCATAAGATTAAAGATATTCTTTATATTTCATTCCATTTAACAGGCGAATCCCCGTCCGGGCATCCAGATTTGGGTTTTCCATGGTTTCCCAAATTACTCCAGGCAAATGCCGGGATGCTTCCTTAAAAAGGCCATGGCTGAATTCCTTCCCATTCCTTGCCCCATCCTTTCCCGTCTCTAAAGACCTCGCTGTTGAGAAAGGTAAAACAGTTACACAAAAAAAAAAAACTAACTTGATTCTCTGTGTAAGAAACTGCGAAAGATTTCTTTTTTAGATAAATGGTTCAGGCACTGGAGCCGTGGAATTGTTTACTTCAAACAGAGAAAGAACTCAGAGTAAAAACTGAAGTAATGCAAAAGCAGAGGAGTGGGAAATTTAGTATATAAACTTAAGCTACACATCACTTAAAATTAAAGATTGTTTATCATTATAGGGTGGGATCTGAATTGCTTGTTGAAGGCTTGAAGTGTAATATCTTGGCATAACGTTTGATAATAAACTCAACTGGGCAGAGCACATTGGACAGGTGATAGGAAGAGGTAACAAAATCCTACATTTACTGAATAGTGTGATGAGAGGATGTATCAGAGAAGTTATGGAACTGGGTTACAAAACTTTGGTCAGACCATTGGTTAGATATGGTTGTATTATTTGGGACCCATATTTAGGTATCAAATACAGGAGTTGGATGGCGTGCAAAGAAGGGCAGCTAGATTTGTTTGTGGAAATTTTCGCAGGACATAGTCATTAACTGATATGATAAATGAACTGTATTGGCAGTCATTAGAGGAAAGGAATAGGGAGAAGAGAGTGCTGGTAATATATAGGGCATACGTATGTTGGTGATGGGGCTTGAGGGGATATTGGTAAAATAATTAAGAATAGTGTATGAAAGAGGAAATATGACTATGATCACAAGCTGGCACTTCATTTCATGCATAAGGGAGTGGGAAAATTTTATTTTGTAGGTAAAAGTGTCAGGGATTGGAACAAATTATCAAGAAAAGCTTAACACTCAAATTATATAAGATAATAAAAAAATAAAATAAAAAAGGGGTAATTAAATGAGTAAGGGGGTTGCCACCGCAGCATGTGCTTCATCTTAATTAAATTAATAATCAAATAAGAATAACAAAACTATAATGTAGCAATAGGACAGACCGTCATTTCTTGTATTTTTCAATATTTCGCTTAGTAATGTCTCTGGTCAGTATACCTCATGTTTCATATAATGATTCAAGTACAAATGTGGAGTCTCTACAGAACAAATACAAACAACAACCAACCACGCCAGTCTCTAGCAGATTTCGTAGGCGGCTAATCCCCTGAAGACGACCCTAAACCCCTGGTCGAAACGTCGGGAAGAAGAAGGAGGAGGACCATTTCGACGCAGCGTTAATCTCGTAAAAAATTATATTATTATATAAGTTCTCTTCCTTTTAAGTGGTTTACGCTGTTTAAAACAAAAGGCACTGTGAAAAATACTTCCTGGCTAATACAGACACTCTTATTCAAATCCATTTTATTATAATAGTATGTAGAGAACAAAATGGCTATTAGAAGAAAGCTTGATTGATTTAGGTCATGTTTGAACTCAGAAAGCCTAATCAACATTTGTATATTTTAAAACAAATTCTTATAAAATTTACAGATTACATTTGATTAGTTTGGTGGGTGAAGTATGAAAACTACTGCATATATAGAGTTCGAATCTATAGGACAAAATCATGATTCGTTTTGAATTCTCTAGTTTCTAAGAGATAAACTACAAAAAACGACAGTGAAAAATGTAGTCTTGAGTTACAAGTATGCAAACGATACCACAAAAGTGGTGTTGTGCATTAATAATGCATACTTCTGTGTTCAGATAATGAACACATTTACATACACAGCGCATAAATACAGCAGCATGTCCGGCTTGGAGAAAAACCATTTTCTACTTTCACTCGAGTACATTCTGAACTATATTCTGGATGACGCTCCCAAAGAAGCAGGACCGCATTGCCCTATGATTGCCAGTTAGATTAGATTGCATTTAGATTAGATATGTTTACATTGATCCCATGTGTCAACAGTTTTCGGGAATGTAGAACACTACATGTAATTATCAACAATACCAGTGACATTACCAAACAACTGGTGACCGGTTAATCACTTAAAAACACTTTGATATAAACAGTTCCATTATTAACTGTAAATTCATATCATCCAATGTTTATCACTGCAGGTAATGTAATTGATGGTTTGGTAGAAAGTTCCAATACAAGAAAAACTATACAGAATATTAGTGCTTGTGAACAATTTTGTCATCTCCCCCTTCCATACACGAAATATATAGTATTTTCTCAGTCATCCTTAGATACCGAATATAAGAAGAAAATTATTTCGCCCAGTAAAATGGGTTTTGGAGCAAAAACTGTTTCAGTTTGGATTTAAAGTTGTTTAGGTTTTCATAGATAACATTTCATTTCCTGTGGTAGCTCCAGTGAATGTCACCCTATCTGCACAATGAAAATGACTTTTAATCTTTGTGAATGTTGTGTTTATTCCTAGTTTTATAGCTATGTATGTCAGAATTGATATTGAAGTGTTCAGAATTATTCTCTGCAGAAGGTAGTAGGTAGTAGTGTGACGTAATTGTAAGTACACCTAGATTTCTAAACAGATTTCTGCACGATGTCGATCGTCTTGCCAAAGCAAATAATTATCTCTCAGATGCAAATTGTAAGGCAGAATGACGTATTGTTCTCTGTGAGATATCCTACAAATGATGTGGACACCGAATAAAAGAAAAATGTATTGACAACGAAAATTAGTTAAGGTTTTTTCGCTAAAAATATCATATGAAGCTCACTTTAGCTGTTATAAGATGCATCTGAAATAAGGGCGTTTAACTAGTGGGGACAACAAAGTAGGGCCCACAAACAGAAAAATAACGTCACTTCTTACAAGTACTTTCACTGCTAATCATATCTGAAAGTTCCTTAAAAATACAGAGATAATTTGATCCTATTATACCTTCGGAAGTCCATACGTTTTGATCTGCACAACTATTCTCAGTATTATGTACATACGTTTTAAGAAATGGTTAACTTGAAAAAATTCCATTTAACCTTCATTCCTTGTCTATTGCAATAAGCGTACCAAACAATCAAGGTCTTGTATCCACGTTTTCTCCACATTCCTCGTACACCGTCTCACCACCCTGTTTAATTTAATTTAATTGCAATGGAGAACAGGCTCTGGCGGCAATTTCCATA
Source organism: Vandiemenella viatica (assembly GCA_031002005.1). NCBI lineage: Eukaryota > Metazoa > Arthropoda > Insecta > Orthoptera > Morabidae > Vandiemenella > Vandiemenella viatica. Next base: position 68,319,879 of record JARYHS010012519.1, on the reverse strand, counting down.
CAGCCCCGTCTTCCCCCTATCCTGCACAATCCTACATTTGCCCTCTACAAATTTTTCTTTAAATTCTTTCAACGTTTTCGGTAAATTATTCATCATTTCTCTTGTTAACTCATTCCAATCCCTGACACCCTTACCTAAAAAAGTGAATCTTCCCACACCCTTGTGCCTGAAATCGAGTGACAGCTTGTTGTCATGGTCATCTTTTCCCTTCAATGCACTACTTTTCATACCTACTCCAATATCTTTGCATGCCTCATCGCCAGTATACGCCCTGTACACTCCCATAACCCCCCTCATCCTCCTCCAGTCTTTCAATGAATCCCATTTCAGCTCCTTTATCATATCCGTCACTGATTGCATTCTGCGATAATTTCCAGAAACAAATCTAGCAGCCCTTTTTTTGCATCCTCTCCAACTCCTGTATTTGATACGTAAAATGAGGGGTCCCATACTACACTACAATATTCCAGCAATGGTGTGACCAAAGTTTTGTAACCCAACTCCCTCACTTCTCTCGTACATCCCCTCATCACTCTCCCCAACAAGTGCAGAATTTTGAAACCTTTTCCTACCACCTTTCCAATGTGTCCTGCCCAGTTAAGGCTCGTTATCAAATATAATGGCAAGATATTTACATTTCAAGTCTTCAGCAAGCAATTCTTTCCCCACCTTATATACATAATTAACCTTTTGTTTTTTATTTGTGTATGTATTAAGCTGACTCTTTGTTGCATTTATCTTCATCCCATGTTTAGCAACCCAACTATATATCCTGTCCAGATCACCCTGCAACTGTTTACAATCCTCTGTCAGGATCGTAATGGGTATATAGGTTTATTTAAAGGAAATTAGAATATTCTATTGGAATTCATTTCAGTAGCGAGCAGGCCAGTCTTCGCACGCGCCGAGCTGAGCGCAGTATTGTTTGTCAGGAATGTGCTGAGACGCTGACTCGATCGATATTACTAGTTGGAACTGACTCTCTGACGTCAATAAAGTTCACCTCCGAGGTAGCAACGAATTATTAGCTCACTCTGCGGGCAGTCATCAACGAGTAGATAGCTCATTCTGCGCGGGTAGCTTTCATCAGCCAGTATGGGGTTTCTAGCAGTAAAACCGACTCTCTTCGCTCTAGTCTGTTCACCATGTAGGCCCTGCAAGATCACGGGGGCGGCATACCATCAGTTATTTAGCTTGGCCATCCAATTATACAATAATCCATTAGTCTACGAGTTGTTACTCAGTAAGATGCAATTAGCATCTTAGATAGGCGCTGTCGGGAGGATCCTAGCAGTCATGTTATCGGCTGTATGTTCACGGCTTTCAATGACAATAAATGGGACCTCATAACCGCTAGATGCCTGTTATCATTCATAATAGGGATAGAATCTCAGCTGGTCATCTAACACGTACCAGCCTTCCCCTATCCTGGTGCCGAACCTACTAATCGGCTGGTGTCATATTATTCCCTGACAAATTACATCTTATTAATTAAGCCCACAAAGACTGCAAGAGCATCAAGATCATCAAGATTAGAAGAGACTTCTACAGCTGCAAGAACGCCACGAGGTTAGTTAAACTCTCCTCTAGAGTCCCACCACAGTTAAAGTCCACAACGAACCCAAACCTATCCCTCGGCCTACCCTGTCAAGTCCTGTCAGTCAGATAGGCTCTACACTGTTGTCAAGAAGTGGAATTCGTCATGCTATCGTAACACTGGCGATCAGAACTGTGGGATGGGGTCGAAAATCTGGACTTCTAGGACGGGAACTACCTTCGTATGGCATCGTTAGCAAAAGAAGAATTTTGGGCAGCAATATTGGATGGTAAAATAATAAACATGGTAGACGTGCGAAAGAGAGGAACGGTCATAATGTTAATCAGTTACGGCAGAAGATATCGGCGACGGGGCAGCATCAACCAGCTACGCAAGGTCGACAGCAGACAGCAGACAGCAGACGCTGACGGGGCAGGTGTTCCATGACGAGGGCGGTGACATCGCGTAAGCAGCGGCAGTACCAGCTTCACGACTACAAGCAGATCCAAGGGGCAGCGAATCTCCAGAAAGCAGAAAAGCGGTGAGTTTTAGAAGCATGCATGTGTAGCAATAAATTTTGGAAATTTGCGCGAAAATTGTATGATTTTTTAAAGTTGTAAATGTTTTCGTGAATCAAAATTATAAATTCACGATAGTAATTACGCAAACGCTTAAGAATGAGCAACTCACGGGTTTGTGACAGTAATAATGTAAAAAAGTCTCGCAGTATAGGGATCAGTCAAAAAATATCGGGTCAAAATTGCGAAATTGTAAATCTCTCAGTTAATAGAACAAAAGATACATCTCGTATGTTGAAACACAATCAATTAATTTGTCTAAGTTCAAATCGATATAAGCGGGGTAAATCGCAAACCGGAAAATCAATCATCAGTTTAAAAGTTTTAAATCATGTATTCTGATGAACTGTAGTTTCGAGTGAAAGAATTGTTCCAAATAATTTGAAGAGTCATAGTAAAGATTATTATAAATTTCAGTATAAGGTTTTGTGATTGTAGTTACAGTTCTGATCGAATGGATCCACGAGCAGAGCAGTAACTCATTAAAAATTGTATCAGAATATTAATTTGATTTAAAAATGTGTAGTGCAAAAGATAAATGTTTCGAATTGTTTTCTAATTCAGAAGCAATATAAAGTAAAATATTGTCGGTCAACATTGCTTGAAAAAATAATTTAATGTGTTTTATATATTTTGTGCATGTTAACATAAGATAAATATGGGTTAAATTGAATGCATGATGGTATAAAATTTGCAAGATGTCTCAATGGAAGAACGCGCATTTTGCTTCAGTAAAATCAAATTCATCTGGAGTGTCAAAAATTTCATTAACTGATTAATCTGATGTTGTTTTTAAAACGAAGTAAACGACAGTAAAATGTGTTTTAAGTAAGTAGACTTAATGTGTGATCTATTTGTTCTCTTAAAAGTGTACGTCTACAATAATTTATGAAGTACTATAAATTGTGAATCGGAATAATCATTAGTTATAACATTTCAGCGGAAAAGACTGCATAATTTTAATGGCGTAAGTGTTCTTTAATAGTCAAAAGTTATATTGGTAAAATGGAGCGATAAAGAATAATCGATTGACTGAAAACGAAAAATACACGTATTAGTATTTTCTCTTCAAATTCTACGTTCGACTATAGGAGAGCATAATATTTTGTCGAATATGAGATGATAAATACAAAAACATTTGTTCAGAGAGGCAAAATTACGGTTCAAATCTGGTAACGGAACGGAAAATACATTTCGTGTGATGAACTGTATCAATTACATTTTTGAATTGACCCCAAATGGTAGATAACAGTTAGGAAATAAATTATTCCTTCAAACATGTTTCTAGAGTTTATGATAACTTCAAAAATATAATCAGACAATCTTCCAGAAAAGTAAAAGGCGAATTGCGGTCATAAGATTTGGTTGAACAAGTTAATGTTTTGACCGAAGGCGCCCGGACAAAGCTATTAACTTCGACGAAATCCATGTAACTGTTAATCTGAGAAAAATGTACTGTTTAAAAAATAATCGGAATATTCTCGTTGTTTCCGGAAAAGAGGTAACTCTCCTTTATTCAAAAATAGTGGTATCTAAGAATAATTTTTTGTACCATTTTAGAATTATTTCAATTCATACATTTGGTGATTTTACAATGTGCTATAATTTTGTTTAATTAATTTCATGTAAGAAGATTTAATACAGTAATCAAGTCAGAATAATCATTGGTTTGGCATTGGAATTTATTTGTGTTACGAAAGCTTGTCCAGTTGATTAGCCTCATAGCGTGAAATTAAAAGCATTTGTTGGTTAAATAATTAGAAGCATAAGTTGATATGTTAAGAAAAATAAACAGAGAGCAAAAAAGTATTAAAGTATTGCGTAGAGAAAATTATTGTTGGTTCAATTAAATAAAAGCATGGTGGTGTCGATGAAATGACATTAAATAACCGAAAAGTAAAATCTAGTTTACAAGTGATTAATTACATGCAAAAGAACGCCATGAGAAAATGAACGCGCTGTTATGGTTATAAATAAAACATTAAAGAATAAGAGTAATTTTATACACTGTCACGCGGTGATGAAAGACTAGTATTCGAACATGATACTGTGTCTAATAAATAAGGTGACTGAAATATTGGTTATCAATAACTACGGTATTTTGAGGGAATGTTACGTGCTGAAGTGTGATAATATAGGTGCTAAAGTAAAAATTGATAAAGGTGCTAAGGAATATCCACTGGTTTGATTAATAATATATGGAGAGGGTGCTGAAATAGATAAGCGCTGCAGCGGAAAGGGAATGCATAGTGAGATAAATAAATTGTCGATGAAAGAGTCGAAATATTGTATGGTGCATATTGTAATGCATATCGCGGAAGGCGGTTGCAGAATTTTGACGGGGTATCAGTACCACGTCGGGTTTTGGGCAACGTGTATGGAAAAGGGGGAAGAAACGGGCTATGGTGATTTCTGTAAAAATCCTTCCATGCCCCAGTCCTCAACAAAGGTATTTATAAGGAGACTAAAATTACATTTCGTTCAATCGATGGAACGCAACCAGGCTATATGGGGAGTACGTCCTTCTATGCCGTAATACGGAAGCGGGAAAATACTGTCTGATTGTTATCGAAATTCATTAAATATGTTCCAGACCATCGGGAAAAATTCGATTAAAAGTCAGAAGCAGGAGCGGTATGAAGTCAGGAAAAGATAGTTCGGTCTGAACTTGATCTGCGCAGTCGCTACCTGTAATAAATAATTCTCCTTAAGTAACGTTGTGCCAATAAATATGTTGTAATGGTCGGAGTCGCGATCCCGTACCTGTAATGGAAGCACCGGAGTAAAGCCGGACGAAAGGGGCCGAGCTTGTAAATTTTTGGAGCACCCTGTATAGTGAATTGAAAATGTGTAAAACGGCCAACAGTAACTTCGACGGTTGAGCCAGCTCGTTCAGGCGAAGGCGAGCAAAATATCGCGAGTTCTGTAGAGTAGTAATTTTGCGAACAAGTAATGGATTACCAGTTGGAAATGAAATACGGAAAATGAAATTAGTGGCCACGGTATAACAAGTACTGTAAACAGACGATCAACTAGCACAAATTAAGATGAAGTCTAAGACGCGGAAAAGCAAAGATTAGATATTGAGACGCTGGAAAAGCACGTGGTTAAACCTCAAATGCATTCCAAGTAGCATAAACAAAGTAAGTGAACTAAGTAAGTCACAGCAGTAAGTGGAACTAAATAAGGGAAATTTAACGAATGAAGAAACCCTTTGCCCTAACACTAACGCCAAGATCGCTAAATATAATAATATCGTGACGTAGCGCCCCTCTAAGTTTATAGGTCGTCTAAGAAACCCTTAGCAACACCTGGAACACAGTGAGCAAAATTGTAGTACTGAAAAAAATAAAATAAAAAAGTGAAAAAGAGAAAAACTAAATATAAAATATTTTAAACAAAAGGAACGTGTATTTATAGTTTACGTAAATCTAGATATAGGCCATACATTGAAAAGTTAAAGTCGTGTCTGGCGAAATTGGAACTTATGTAGAGTAACTACTGGTAAGTGGTCTAGAAATCCAATGAAGGAACTAAACAAGTGTTATGTACAAGGCATAAATTTCGAATGAGCTGTGAAGTGATGGTAACTAAGAGATGATTATTTAAGTGTCAGTTAGTTTATTAGTTACAGAGTGGAATCGGAACCGAAGTAGAGTTAGTTATTATGTAAGAATTTATGTAAGGTGATATAAAGTAATATCGCGAGTTGAAAATTACCTTTCATTGTTAATTATTTTATGGCGTAGATTAAGGGGACTGTAAGGTAGAATGTAATATAAATAAATAATAAAAAAAATATTGTGTTGACTTTCTCTTGTAAAAATCTAGTGTAAATGTGATATTTTATGGAAATGCTAGTTACATAGTCGTAGTCCCATGTCATTGGTTAAGTCTAAGTCGAATGTGAGGTGAGCAAGTTTTCAATATAGTAATTTCAACAGTCTGATTGGTTTTCAGGCATGATTCCCAATATATCGATAGATATATAAATATTTGATAAAATATAATCGATGTATCAATCTGTTTTAATCTGAGCGATTGCGATTTCGCCTAATTTATACTAATTGTGTATAACTGTGAATTTCATATATTTAAGACAGGAATATTTATGCAAAACTAAATTTCACAATTATCAATTTCATTTTTACAATTATTGTTTTAACATTCAAGAGAAAATTAATTTTGCTACACTATGTATGAGTCTAGAATTCACTATGATTAGATTTAGGAACTATGAGAATCTTTTTCTGTTGGGAGTTGAATTTCCAGCTATGCATCACGCGAGCGGCCACGACACTAGCGGAGGAATGCTTTGCTGACTTGCGGAAATCCAATCCTACATCCGCACTGGTCAACGACTCTCCACTTCCGCGGCTCAAGAGTGATCATCAAACATTAAGTACCAAAGACAATAATTGAACATTTAACACATTGACCGTGTGGAATAATTTCAATGTTCATATGTATTACTTAACTTCATTACTGTAACTTCTTATTATTTAATACTTCAGGAAATTATTATCAGTGTCATATACTAGCAAGGAACTTAAATGATTTTTCCCACTATGCAAAATTTGGACAGTTCCAGTAAATCATTCAATGGAAATATTTCACTCAAGAATGTTCACAGTTAATTTCAAGGAAGTAATTCATTGTAAGTGTAGTTCAGTGTATCGTAATTTTAACCAACTAGGAAACATTTATGGTGTGGTGTGGTTAGAATTTTCATCTTCTTGGTGATTGCGATAGTATCTGAGAATTAATTATTGTTCCAACATTCTGTAATTCAGGAAGTTTGCATATTTTAGTTTACGATAGGAAAATAAGTAGTAATACCTTTCGAAAGTTAAAGTAGTTTGTCTGGGGAATAACTTAGTAACTTCTAAAACAGTGTTGTAACTAGAATAATATTCTCTTGTAACTTTTAGAAACTTAAAACAACTAACAGATTTGACTTAAACTTTTGTTAAAATGTGGTGAATGGCATTCAATATAACAGATACCAGACGTTATGAAATATTTACGGATCGAGTGAATATTATAAAATGAATGAATGACATTTTCATGTACTGTGCTTGATAGCTATTATTTGTTCCAATATTTAATTCAATTTGTATAATTATAAATTTACATTGAATTTCAGCATTTCTAATACAAATAACACTTGGTAATTCTAATTTAACAATGTGTATACTGCACACCGATTAATTCAAAGATTGACTTTTTTTTAGCAATTCACAGTAGCTAATAAGTGATTGATGTCTTCATAGACTGAATTCCTCAATGTTTGATTTTTATTAATTTGATATAATTCAATTGTATCCAACTGCAAGGATTAACCCGACATGCCAATTTTAACATTCAATTGGTTTAATAATTTTTCTGGAAGTAGACTAATTGGATTATGCACACAACCCTCCTAGTTGTAAATTGTTAAGACAACATTTTGGGGACAAAATGGCAATTTTGGAAAGGGGAGGGGTGTCAGGATCGTAATGGATATATACGTTTATTTAAAGGAAATTAGAATATTTTACTGGAATTCATTTCAGTAGCGAGCAGGCCAGTCTTCGCACGCGCCGAGCTGAGCTCAGTGTTGTTTGTTAGGAATGTGCTGAGACGCTGACTCGATCGATATTACTGGTTGGAACTGACTCTCTGACGTCAATAAAGTTCACCTTCGAGGTAGCAACAAATTATTAGCTCTCACTCTCACTCTGCGGGCAGTCATTGACGAGTAGATAGCTCATTCTGCGCGGGCAGATTTCATCAGCCAGTATGGGTTTCTAACAGTAAAACCGACTCTCTTCGTTCAAGTCTGTTCACCATGTAGGCCCTGCAAGATCACGGGGGCGGCATACCACCAGCCACTTAGCTTGCCATCCAATTATACAATAATCCATTAGTCTACGAGTTCTTACTCAGTAAGATGCAATTAGCATCTTAGATAGGCGCTGTCGGGAGGATCCTAGCAGTCATGTTATCGGCTGTATGTTCACGGCTTTCAATGACATTAAATGGGACCTCATAACCGTTAGATGCCTGTTATCATTCATAATAGGATAGAATATCAGCTGGTCATCTAACACGAACCAGCCTTCCCCTGTCCGTGGTTGCCGAACCTACTAATCGGCTGGTGTCATATTATTCCTGACAAATTACATCATATTAATTAGCCCACAAGACGCAAGAGCTCAAGATCATCAAGTTAGAAGAGACTTCTACAGCTGCAAGAACGCCACGAGGTTAGTTAAACTCTCCTCTAGAGTCCCACCACAGTTAAAGTCAACAACGAACCCAAATCTATCCCTCGGCTACCCTGTCAGTCCTGTCAGTCAGATAGGGCTCTTACAATGGTTCCAATACGCTACCCTGTGGCACATCCATTTTTACTTCTTTTGATACCACATTTCCTACCCTACCTTTCTGTTTTCTACCTTTTAAAAATTCTTCTACCCAGCAAATCACTTTCTCATCCACTCCAATGGTTTTTACCTTATTTACTACCATTTTATGGCTTACTCTGTCAAACGCCCTTGACAGATTTAGTGCTACGCTATCAATTTGGCCTCCCTTGTCCATTTATTCTGAAATATCTTGCATATATCCCACCAACTGAGATTCGCATGAATATCCTTGCCTGAACCCATGTTACCTGCTTGAAAACCACTTACGTTCCTCACATATATTTCTGATGTGGTTGCATATCAATCTTTCCATTAATTTACCTACCACTGATGTCTGGGCTTTGAGACTAACAATAACGAGGTTTGCATTATATCATAAACAAGATTCTGTTGCAACTAACGAAGGTCAACAACATATGAATGTACCAGCTGAAACTAAGTTACATGATGAAATAGAGGTTTTATTCGAAGTACGGAGCCTATTATTATGTTTTTGTATTTACAAATAAAATTTGCGTACCTCTATAAAAACATGCCCATTATCATAGCACCAGTTCGTATGACGCTTCTGTGGTCCAACTATCACGGAAGTTTCGTTTTTAGTAAAATGTTAAAGCAATAAAGAAAAATTTAAACTTTAAAGTATTGAAAGCTTGGCTATCATGCGAATTGTTTTTCACCCCAGACGGTAGAATGACGTCAAGTGCAATTCATATTCCTCCGCCCATTTATGCCATCTGAATCTGGAATTTTTCTAAGAGTTATTAAAAATAAAGTTGTAGAAAAGAGGCTATGTTTGATAAAAACACAAGGATCGAACTCTGTTCCGGTTGAAACCTCATTTAAAGTTGGAAATTAAGGCAAGTTACGTTAATTAACACCAGCTCCATAGTATCTGGAAAAATTTGATAGTCCTAGACAAGGAAACAGGCCAAAACTACTCGAAAGGGTATCAGAGTATGTATCCAATAACATTTGAACCTATGCTTTTTACATTACACTGTGTTCAAAGGAATAAACAATGTAAATATCCCTATTTCTCTTGTTTTCAGTGTTTATTTAATGATGATTCTTTTCTTCGTATAGTTTCAAAGATTTTTCATCATACATTATTGCATTCAATGCTCTTGTGTTTCAAATCTGTATATGACGATTTTCAGTTTTGTTAAATGTTGCTTCTCGTTATTTACTACTTTGAATCTCACTTAAATCCTCAGTATCCATAGGAAGAATAGAAATTGTATCACTGGCAACTAACAAATGTTTCAATTCGCTCATTTTGATTTAAAAGCTCATATTTTTCTTGGAGCTTTCTTTTCATATAAGCCAAATGATCCTGACACTCTGCAATAAATAATTTGAGGGAAAGAATAAAATGACTGAAATGATTTATTCATCCTTCTGTGAGATTAGTATGTATGACATCTTTGGGATGTTTGAGTTTAACAGGTAATGTGGTTTGACATACAGTCCTTTAGAATATCAGGGGAACTAAAATTACTTCACTTCCACAACTCATTTGATAGTCGGTAGATTGTAAGTGCAACCGCTATACCACCACTTGACTGACAGTAAAATTGCTTCAGTTTTGTTTAACTGACTGAGGAGAAGTAATAATTATGTACCGAATATTAGCTCACTGTTACAGCATGAAACTGGACTGTAAAGGAATCGAAAGCAAGGAGGTTAAAAAAGAAATATGAAATTTTATGAAACTTGGATGATTGTATTTATACAGTTATCAGATTAAAATAAAGTTAAACCTTTATCTATTTAATCAACAACAAACAACCGTAACTTTCGTTTGACGAATTTATAGTTACAAGTATTTGATCTAGTTATCAAATTTGATGAAAATTTTTAAAAGTGACTCATCTTAGCAGTTATTAAAGAAAACATTTCAGAATGGAAGAGAGCAAATCTTAAAATATCGATACGAAAAAGAAAAGAAAATCACATGACGATTGCACAACCATACATTTAAACATGAAATTTCAAGCAAATGCTATTAAAAATCCTTTTCAATTATTACCATGAAATTAGCTAAAATAACTTTAAGAGTAAAAGAAAATGTTTCGAAATTACAAAACAAACTTTGACATGTATAAGATAATACCTTACATCTGACTGTTATTTTTAAACTAAGTTTGGTATAACAGTTTTCATTTTGAGTAGAAGGCAGTCAAGCTGTGTCTATGTACTAGCTTTGATGAAGTAGAATCTTTGGACGTGTAATGGAGAGGCTACGCTCATCGATTTGCAGTCAGAGACAGTAAACAAGAAGAGCCAAGCGGCGAATGATTTATTTGATTATGGTGTAAAAATAAAATACTATTTACTGGTTTATAAGTTGAGACAGCCAAAGGGATTGTATTATGTAAATTATTAAGTAGAAAATTGCAGCTAGTTAAAAGAAGTTTTTATTTAAAATGTAAGTTGAATTTTAATGCCTTAAATTAAATAACATTAAAGTTACACAAGGTACTACAATTTCTCTGTTCTATGCGAATAAAAAGAGTATAGAAATCCCATTAATTTTCTGTTGTTTTATGGTAAGTGCTGAATGGATAACTTGTATACATTCTTTGCCTGACAAACGACGAGCAGTGGTTTTTCATAACCGGGCATTTTGGGAACAAAAACATAAAGGTTTTGGGGGAAACAAAAAACCAAATCGAATTTTATCTGCCCCATATGATCGCTACGACCCTTCTTTGTAATAGTCTGTTGTTGCTCGAGTACAGTGGTGTGTTTCTTGTTTGCTAGGTGTAACTTGGAGAGGTCCTCTTGGGAACAATCGTGCGCTGAGCTGGACTGGAGGGCACGCTGTTACAGTATCGAGAGCGAGCCAGTGGTAAGGCGACGCCGCGCCGCCACAAAGGACTCGGGTTACGGCAATTGTGTCCGCACGCGGTACAAATTAACAGCAACAGGTCCACTCGACGAGAGGAGAGACACTTCAGTGTCGGAATGTGGCCGCAGGGAACACAGTCAGCTTAATAGACTCGACTAACCTCTACAACAGCCACAACGCATTCACTTAATGGAGGAAACTTCATTGTTTATGCGAACACATAAATGAAAAAATCTGATCCCTTCATTTGCGTCGCACGTTTCAGACATTTTTGACAGGGACAATTCATGCACCAATAAAATTTTTAAATATTTTTTCAGACTTTTGTTCTTCTTTCGTTTGAATTTTGTTTTTCATTTGTTTTATATTTGATTTTTATTTGTTTTCATTTTGTTTATTTGTTTTCATTTTGATTTTTATTTGTTTTCATTTTGTTTTTATTTGTTTATTTGTTTTTGTCTGTTTTTGTTCCGTTGTTTCCGTTTTTTGTTTGCTTTCTGTCGACACTTCACTGCTAAATTAGGGCAGGATTATCATCTGGTGAGAAGTGATTGTCGCCTTCTGTTTGTGAAATGTGTGAGTTCTGTGCTAGTGAATGTTGTTTATCTCTGTTTGCAGGGACCATTCCATCATCCTCTTAGCTGACAACGGATAAGCTCTCATCATCCACGGTACGGTTTGAACTATGGCTCGACATACTGCCCCCGTCCATTAAGACAGCATTTTGGCGTTTTCGAAGAAAAATCTGTACATTGATTGTGAATAATTGTGTTCCCTAATAGATTTCGTTTTTCTGCGCCCCATGTAGTATAAAGGGCAAGCACCGCTCTAAATCATGCTCATTTTTAGATTCAATGTTTAAAGTTTCTGTCTGTGTTGTACATGATTATGATTTCTCGTCCTTCTGACTGTTTTCTAATATCTTTCTTTTCGATACACATGAAAGCTTTCTCGTGAGCATCGTGATGGCTAATTACGGAAGTTATATTTTTTATATGAAAAAAATATCGTTCAACATGATGTGTACACCTCTTCATGAAACTGACCAAGAATTTTTGCCAAATCTTCAAATAATGCAAGCCGTTATTTCTCGTTAGTATACGTGGGAAACGTATTTTTTTCCGGTCTTGTTATTTAATCTTGATAATAAGTTAATTAGAAAATTCTGCGTTGGATATTTCGTTTCGCGAGTGATGCATCATAGACCATACTACGTCTCCTAAAATAAATTAAGTTAATGGTCTAATATAAGATATCTAACTGAAACAACATAACCTAAAACGATATATACACTATTTAACAGATCTGTTCAAATACACTGTTATATTCTACCACGCAAACATATTAGTCCTCAATTATGTGCTGAGGTTCAGTTTTAAATGCCGAATACAGTTACAAACAGTAAGATACTTGGTAATCGCGAAAGTTGAAAAATGTCATAACGTTTGGAACAAGAGCTCCTATCCTTAACTACACTCACCTTCTAACCAGACATCATGGCCAAATCAAGGAATATAAAACCCAGAGATTCCAAACAAGATGTATTGAAACATGTTAATTCATAATTTGTTATACTGATGTAGGGAGAATATAGTGCTTTCAGACGACAAATAAAAACAGGATTTCGAGAAAAAAGCTGCAGTTAAACTAATGTTTAAGTAAGTATTTTCATTTAAAACTATAGGTAACTATTGCGGTTCAATGAATTAATACTTGGTCAAAGAAGAAAATCTTAATTTCTGCGAATTTTATTAATTATTGATCTTACTTGGATTTTTGCTCCAATATTTACCTCAGTTAAAGCATCATTCAAAGAAAAGCATTATTCAACGATTATTCATTCCGTTTCTTAAAAATCACTTACCTCACGTCGAACTTAAATCTTAAACTTCACAGCTGTTATTTGACGGAATGAACCATCGTTAGATGAAACCGTAATACTTTGTAGCTGCTGTGATGTTTTGAGTAATTTCTAGCGTCAGAAGCTTTGTGTGCGAAATTTAAATACCATTACACGTTTTAAAACAACAAACGCCTAATGTTAGACCGAACAACGTTCCGGAGATGTCGGGTGGAATGAGATCGTTATTTATGACAACTGCGTCTTAACCAGGGTCCAGCTTCTAAAAGTTCTTCTGTGATGTTCAGCAGGATATGTTATGATGGCAAAACTAATCTTGCTCAACACCAGAAAAGATTTTTTGAGACCGTTATTTATTATGAGTATTAACTCGTTAAGATGCAATTTCCATAAATGTCACAACATTGCAGAGAAACTTATGTGTTAATTGTAAGACCGTATACCGTCTAGTTACGAAATTTTCATAAGACATGAAAACATAATTGTGAGGAGAACATTTCGATAATTTTAGGACTGAAGAGGACGCAATGTTAGAGAAATCAAAACACAATTTGAACATCACTAATTTTCAGATGATTACGGATGTTCAAAATTTCATTTTCGATTGGTGTCTACCAATTTTCTGCCCGTTCAATATCTGTGTTAAGTTTATCACTGAACCATCTGTAACGAACTAATATTGTTATCATGATCTATAATGAAGCTAAGGAGTTTCGGAAGGAAGAGATTGAGTTGCGGTGTACAGATAGTTGTTATAATCATTTTCTTTTGCATTTATTAAATGGATCACGCATCGAGATTTATTTCAGATTAGATTTAAGTCCACTTACTTTTCGCTGTGTTTCCTTGTCACTGCACCTTGTCTGTGAACGGTATATAAATCTAGACAAACAATTTTTGGTACCATTAATATGTTCTTTGTCCCACTATTAGCGAACCAGCACCATTATGTCTCGTGAAAATGTTTTATTTCGAGTTGTAGTGTTTAAAGATTTAGAGTCTAGCACCTGGAGTTCTTTTTTCTATAAGCATCTTCACTATAGTTGATATCCAGCTAATTATCCACAGCAGAGAGAGCTGCTACAGAAGAAGCTACTTAGTTTCAGTACACGAGGCGCCCATGGGAAAACACAGAGAACAGAAAAGACAGCCTGTTCGGATTATCGATAGTGACAAGTCTGAAGAGGCAGTTTGGCGAAGCACGAGTGGCTCTTGAGCAAGGAAAACATCAGCCGTCTGCAAACAGCGCTCCGGGCGTCTTGACAGACCATTCAGCGGTGAGGACCCACTGCTAACACTCGACACAAAGACGAGGGCTTCTACAATGCTCGCTTTGTGCTGCCGAGGCCGTGGGCGTACCGAGCTAACCATAAATTCGCAATCGACCTTACAAAAGATCGGAAAATTTCCGAGACATTCCTCCACACAGACGTCGGCAGCATTTGCGCCTTTAACTCTAGTATGTGTTAAACTGCAGTAGCCTGAAACATGTCATCCTAAGATTACTGGTGTGTTGGTTTTTCTTAACAAATACTGGAGGCCACTCATTCGGGAGGACGCGGGTTAGAATCCCCGTACGGGCATCCGGATTTGGGTTTTCCCGAAATCACTCAAGGCGAATGCCGAGATGCTTCCTTCAAAAGGCCATGGCCGAATTCCTTCCCGTTCTTTGCCCCCAGTCCTTTCCCGCCTCTAATGACCTCGACGTCGACTAGGCGTAAAGCAATAAGGAAAAAGAAGCAAATACTAGAATTTATTTCGTAAACTATATATGTGTCATAAAGTTGTTTGAGTTTTTACGAATTTAGTTAGTTATTGACAAAGACAGTAGCTTGGAAGGACTGCAAACAGCGTAATTTATCAGATCATTAACTAATAACGTGTAAGCATTGTATTTAATATCCACTAACATCATCCCAACAATAATTTACCGTCCATCGCTATATGACATTGAAGCTAACTTTAGAACGTCCAACTTTTCTCCGAGTATAAAATTTTTACTTTATATATACATATCCTTCAAAACAAGCAGATGAATTAGAAAAGAAGTAACACTTTGCCAAATTATGTTACATTCAACACAATGGTTTTGTGACACTGATACTTTCTGTGAATTGACAAAAAATTATATAGATACATAACTGTAATTGAAATAAATTGTTGATACCACTTTTAACTAGTTCGACTAGTCGTAGTTGATATAAATAGTTACTATATACAGAACCATCTTATGTGAGAAATAATGCATTAACAATTACATATTACAGCAGAAATGGTGCACTGGAAAATGTAAGCTAAATTAAATGTATAGATAGATATTGCTTACAGTACTCTCATCTTATGCTATCGAATTCAAATGTTAGAACGGAGCTGATCCTGCAAATTCCACTTAGATTCGACTAATTCTTCCTAAGTTCTCAGAAATGTGACTGAACCCGGGCGATAGTATCTGAAAATTGGCAGTAACAAGCACTTGTAACCACCTAAAAGTTATTTTCAATGATTCGACAACTCAACTAAGATTATTCTTAAATATCTGACACTGTTTTCGACTGTACGAATTTTGATCACAAATTAATACAAGTTTTCTTTTTTTTTTGGTGAAAGTCTTGATGCAGAGATTTACTAAAACTGTCTTGTGATCTTAAGACTACCAGATACAAAGAGAAATCATGAAGAAGATGAAAATACACATATTTCAGTATTACATGAAGAATAATATTTTTCAGGGCAGTAGTGTACATATCTTTTCCTTGTTTTTTGTTTAACGTTCACTGCACGTTTGTTTCAAACGAGGAACTAACGGTGTATTTGGTAAAACTGTTTAGAAATATCACAAGTGATTGTCTCAAAACAAGACGAAATTCATAATAATGCAGTTCTCTTTTTGTAGGATAGAAACTCCACACTGTCATATTCGTATTTTATGGTCGTTGCGTCGAGTACTAAGGAAAACACAAACATTTGTTGTTCTGTGTCATAAAGTCGAGTAAGTTTTTATAGGACATAGCTGGCTGACTACAGCAGTGTCCTCGTTCAGTACAGCCGGGTAGCCTGTCGCACAATAGACCCTACCGACGGCGCGGCGTCCCTGCTTGGTCGACACCATTTGTGATTCAAATGAAGAACCACGGTCCACGGGCATCCACCGCAAGTGCCATGTCTGCAGCTGCCACCACAATCGTCTCACAGAGATGCGATATTTTTTTGGCTAAAGCTCAATTTCTTCAGAGTTATACGGCGGAACAGTAATATTGCAGTCAAAATTAACGTGCGTTTAAATTTCGATCTTGTTCAGCCAGATCATGGGGTGCTTTTTTTGTTTTTGTTTTGTTTTTTGTTTTTAACGATTTCTCAAAATTCGTCCCGACGGGTATGATGTGGTTTCTTAATATACTCTTGTGACAATTTATTTGTTCTTCGTAGCGATTCCATCAGCTGTAACATCACATTCCAGCGGACACCTTCGACCAAAGCTAGTGAAGCATAGACGGAAAAGGCGTTTGTCATAGAGTGTTACAATGAGGCTAGTTAAGTGTGTGATTAGGAAGGAGAATCAGGAAAGTAGGAGCAAATGTATAAACTTCTTTTCTAAACAGCGGTCACGTATCTATATCGGTATAGTGAATGACTAGAAACTGAATGACCTGAGTTTTGATTTCCATTGAGCCGAGGCTTCTTATTCCGACTTCCAGGTCCGATGAGTGTTTTTCGATGCAAGATGAGAAAGAAGAGGAAGGGTTTAAGCATACAGCACCGTAATGCTAAATAAAGCACCTATTGTAGAGATCGTGAAAGAGAAAGCGTAACTTTACCTCCACCTCTCCATAACCGAGACCATAATGACTTAAATCTGAACGAAATTTATTTTTAACTTTATACGCCTGAGGACTGTTCACCTTTGAGATTAAGACAAGTACAGAAATGGTTTTGAAGAATCACGAAACAGTGTATAAGCGCAGATTGGCGAGACAGCTAATGTTTTCCTTGATTAAATGTTAATATAGTATTATCAAGATTATTGGAAGCTTCATTTTGTACTTTTTATTCATTAATCTGCAACCTTTAAGATTTTTTTTTTTTTTTTTTTTTACGGATTTATGCCTCGTCGATGGCTAAGGTCATTAGAGGTGGGATGGGAATGGGGGACAAGGAACGGGAAGGAATTCGGCCATGGCCTTTTTGATGGAAACATCGCGGCATTCGCCTGGAGTGATTTGGAGAAACCATGGAAAACCCAAATCTGGATGCCCGAATGCGAGGTCAGAACGTTAATCGTTCACCCGCCACGCTCGGTTTTATGAAAGCAACATTTCCCTCCCTGTGACTGGCTCGCTGTATAATTTCTTACCGTAGTGGGTGAGCGGTAACGCTCTGGCCTCGCATTTGGAAGGACGCGGGTTCGAATTCCCCTCTGGGTATCCAGTTTGGGTTTTCTATGGTTTCCCCAAATCACTACAGGTGAATGCCGGGATGCTTCCTTCAAAAGACTATAGCCGAATTCCTTCCCGTTTCTTTTTCCAGTCCTTTCACGCCTCTAATGACTTCGATATCGACGAGGCGTAAAGCCGTAAAAAAGAGAAAAAAAACTAAACTAAGATTTCCAGAAAATTTAAAATGTTAAACGCTGCCTGGGTGATATCAAAATTTATGCAATACCTTGGAGAACGATTCCTTCACAATCGTCACGTACTGAGAAATACAATTTAACTTTACCTACATAACCTTCTCCATTCCTTTTGTTTACAATGTCTTCCATACCTTAAAGGTGAGCTTAAGCACAGTTAAAACTTTCCTCTAAACGTGATTAGTTATATTGTTCCTAATAACTTCATTTTTCGCTTGGTATGTATGTATTTTAGACTTTGCCTTTCTATCTCTTCCTGACAATGCTCTTCAGTGTCCATAACGTTAGCGACATGTAGGCAATTCAAGTAGCAATATGGCTTTAACAAATGTAATAACCAAACGCGAATGTCTAAAGAATATCTCTGAAGTCTATCCATGCCCGCAACTCACATGAACTGATGAATGCATCTTCAACTAAACTAAGCATGTCATCAATTAACATATAGGATACCTGCATCAGCAATTTACTTCCAATGATTCAGAGGCAAAAAACTAATTGATGAATTTCGGCTAATCTTCTCAAAGTGATAACTTATGCCATCATATAGACACTTTTTTATCTCTGTTATTACCATATTTAGTCCATGATATAATTAAAAAAAACATAAATTTCCGATTTTTTTAATATGTGAACGAAAGGTACACGGATCAAGCAAAAATAACCATTTCAATGAATCTTTACGTTGTGACAGCTCACGTTGAGTGTTTTTTTTTTTTGTGATATCGACACGCTGAGAAATAAAAAAAGTCATTAATATTAAATATCAATTTAATAGATGAAATCTTCTCGGGAAACCGTATTTAAAACATTTTAATACAGCCAAATATTCAGAAGAAGAGGAGGTGTGCCAAGGAAGAGAAAAAACCTGGGTTGCTCCTCTGTTTTTCATACTCAGCTAACATTCTGCTGTTGATTCATCTGTGAACTAAGAATACAAATGTCAAATTTCACGTGGACGAAGTTGGAGGCACAGCTAGTATGAAATAAGGCAGCCGAGCTTCTTCAGTTAGCGGCCATGCATTGGGAAGGACGCGCTTTCAATTCCCCGCCCGGTAGCCCTGATTTGGGTTTCTCATGGTTTTTCTAAACCACTCTAGGAGAATGCCTTAATGGTTCCTTCTAAATGCCATAGCCGAATTCCTTCCCGCATCTCGACTCCATTCCTCACTTTCCTCCAATGAACTAGATATCGACGATGTATATAGCCTTAAAGGAAAAAATAAATAAATAAAAAATAAATAAAGCACACTGCAGCATCCATATGGCACTCTTATAACTGTTAAACGTAGCAGAAATATCGTTTGCATGTGGGTTTAAACTCCAACATCATATTTGCGGCTGAAAATACAATAGAAAATACGCAGAAAAAAGAGCTAGCGGAACTACAAATGATAAAAATACATTACCAAAAGAACAGTTAGGCGGTGTTGGATAGAAGAAAGACAAAAGCATAGTAAATTTAGAAACAAGGAAATATGATCATTTTTACATGTATTCAATAAAATCGCGGCTTGTAAAAATTAAAAATTTGCAGGTCAGCGAGCTCGTATCAGTGGGATGATAATAAAATCATGCAGATTCCAGTTCAAAATCGGGAATAAAAGTTATAAATTGTCCAAATATTCCTCAATTTTAAACTGTGTTAATACTGACTATAGACATATATGTCCTTAAATAAAATACATATGTTTGATAAAGTATGACCTAAATACCTAAATGCGTCCTATTTTTATAAAATAAAACCTATGGTCCATGTATTTTGTACTCATTAAGTTTACAATATTTTAACAGTTACTTACTTAATCTGAATAGTAATTAAGTTTAACATATTATATTGGCTTGTTTTTTTGTCAAATTAAAGTAAAAGTTTATAATTTAATCCTTTTTAAGTGAGGGTAAACTGTGTTTCCTGTCCTGTTAAATAGTTATTTAAATTCAGATAGAGGAGAATCGGGTAATATGGAATAGTCTGGTAATATGGAATACCGAGGTTTCTCCTCTGCCGAATGCTGCTGTATAGTGGAAGTACCATCAACTGCTGCTCAAAACTACTCTGATGCTTTGTGATGAAGGTCGGTCATTTGTGAGCTGAACTGTGTTTGCTATCCGACAAAGTTTGTTTTTCCACTTTCGAGAATTTTTACATATTAGTTTTCTAAAATATATATAAAATATTATATTTATTTTGTTGATCGCTAGTGTTAGTGTAATGTGTACTAAAAGAGTGATGGTTTGTTGTACAGGTCTTTTTTCTGGCTTCCATCTTTTTTTTTTATAATATCATCAAGCCTATTTTGTCCAAGATAGCGATTCGGGTAATATGAGATACTTGGTATTCCATAAAACCAGACAAAAAACTGTGGTATTTTATACAACCCGAAAAATAATTACTGAGTTTAAATACATTTTTAATCAAATATAATGTCAGTAACACGATGTTTGTTAATATTGATTGAAAATAATAAAATAACAATTGAGAAAGTAAATATTTCTTAATTAATTATGTTTTGTTTTAAGAACAGCCGAAAAAGAAAGAAGCGATAGCTATTGAATCCGACAAAGATGATGATGATGTTGACTAAAAAGTATCATTAAATCCGTTTATCTCAATTCCAGATAGTTTACTTTATTTGAAACCTTCTATTCCATATTACCCGCATATTCCATATTACCCTCCAAACGACAATTTTTTAAAAACTAAATGTTACTAATAAAAAAATCTGTTTTGACAGCTTTTTATTAGATATATGTTATCACAAGAAGTTGAAGGGTGGTATTGATTTTAGTTTCAGGTGTTAAATTATTTTCAGTACTATTTTGTACAACAAAACATAAATGGTATTCCATATTACCCGATTCTCCTCTACATATTTCACTCTGTCCTTTAGACTGCAGTCAACGCTATTGAAGAGATGAATTATTTACCAAAAACGCTGAGGGAATTTAAAATAAAGATTTTTAAATCTCAAAAGTAGATGGGGAGGAATTTAATACTCAAATTATATTATGTAATAAAAAATAAAATAAAAAAGGGATAATTGGTTGACAGGGAATGGCCACCGGGCCGCATGCTCCATCGCAATTAATTTAATGATAATAATAGTTTAGTGAAACATGAGAGACATTAGAATTTCTATACCATCCCTCGTTTTAATGATTCATCAAAATAATTAGAGTGAAATGGGTATGTACTTCCAGTTCTTATTATTACCGTTTCCAGAGCTGGGGTGTATTCTTCTAACAATGAATGCTCTCTCTGGCATATCCTAAGTTTTGATTTAATCATACAATATACTTTAAAACAAATATAATGTTCAGATTCTTCCTTTGCTGATGGTGATAAGCAATCGAGATATCTTAGCACAGTATCTTAACGACACAGGGCATAATTTATTATTTTCATACCTCTGATGTGTCTATTTCCTGACTGACGTTATCGTGGTCACACATCTCTTTCAATGATCTAGTCATCCATTAACGTATAATGTCTGAATAGAGGAATTATATAGACTACTCACATTTCATGATGTCGAGAGGCTAATATGTTGTAACCAAAATCTAAGGAGCAACGCCTGCGTCCTCGTCTTACGCGGGTATTTCAAGCATTGTAGAGAAGATAGGTCGGAGATTTCTGAGGATAAGAAAAAGCAGGCCTCTCAATGTCTGTGTTGACAAGCAGCGGTAGACCAGGAGAGAATGGCTGGAGATCGAATTGAAAGAACGCTGATAGTCCAAACAACAGGCAACCTACTTCACCAGACAACACAAGAGACGCCGAATAACGGTACTCTAATTTAATTATGACCCAGTACGAATGCTGTTTAGGGGGGAAACGGCAACAAGACGATCATGTTGAAACGTAAACTGAAGCTTATGTATTACAGTAAAACAATCAAGCTGATTAAGAATTTTTCTAAAAATACATATTTTGCAGTATCTTCCTACAATTAATGATATTTTCCCGTAGCATCAATATCATCATATTTGGGTTTTTTCCAAAATCACCTAAAATGAATAATTCATACATAAATGCCATCGCCGATTTATTTTACGTTTCTTGTCCCCAAACCTCTTTCCAGGTTTTAATTACCACGGTATTGGAAAGCAATAAAGCCCCCCCCCCCTCCGCGAAAAAAACCCTCGGGAAAACATATGTATGTGGCATCACAAACAGAACAATGTTAATGATAGTTTGTAAATTCAGTTATATATTTTTTTCGGCCAATGAATCACTTTTGATCCCTCAATATGTACCTAACACATCAATTTGTATCATAAAAAAACATAAATTTCTAGTGAAACTTAAAATCTTAGACGCTCACGAAACCATTAAAAATTGCTTCTGGTTTATTTCTAGTTTTCTTAAAAGTTTAAATTTGTATTTTGGTTTAATTTATTGCCATGCTTATGTGTGTTGGGCCTATTACGAACCTGGAGATACAAATAGAAAATATCCATGGTTTACAGGCAAATGCTGGTTCAGTCAAAAGATCACGGCTGAATTCCTTCCCGTTCCTTTACCACCTCTAACGAATTTAACGTTGTCGAGGCGTAAAGTCACAAAAAAATAATAATAATTTAAAAAAAAATAGAAACGATCGTAATCCACCATCTCTGCTTTCAGTGTCACCACTTCGAAATTGATGGGAATCGATCTGAAAACTAATGTCAATTGTATCTTAAAAAAGTAATTTCGCCAATGGTCGCTGATGTGCAACAACAAATAAAATGTGAAGAAGCTACCAGGTGTTGGTGAATTATTTATGGTGACGTTGCACATCAGTGTGGCGGAAGTAACTAATGGGTTGAGGCTTTCCTCCTGGTTGATCCGATGGATACCTGAGCCTCGCTGACTCGACTGTGTCGATCAAAGCGAGTGCCGCCCATTGTAGACGCTACCTGGGGCAGCTGTCCAGTGAACCCTTGCTTGATGCGGGAGGACAGTCCGCCATTGAGCGACGTGTATTTCGCGAACCGCCGACAAACAAGTTTACAATGTCTGGTCGCTACCCAACGATTGTGACCCATTCTTGAATGAAACGTCTGCAGTTAAATATCCGCCAGCGGGAGGGAGACGCGGTTAAAAGGGTCCCAACATGAAGCCATTATTGCCACATCAACAGCTATATTTCGCGAGCTTAACAAGACGTTCTATTCAATTGACCAAAGGGTGAAACAGCAATATTTTTTAATTACTCACTTCAAATTTCGAAAGAATTAAATGATAGATGAACTGATTTCATACGCGTGATTGCCTCGTTGGCAAAAGGACGTTGCGGCACCTTATCGGATTCCAACACCTGCTACTGGGCTAGGTGGTGGAACAAATTGTCACAATTCGAGAGTTGGTGATGAACGACTCCTAGTAACCAGATTGGGACAGAAAAATGGCTTAAATTTTAAATCACGCTGCTACAAATGGAGTGAAGGTCTATGACATTATTGATATTAATTCGTCCGTCAGTTGCAGATATTAAACTTGGCAGCCCCGCTGACACCCTTCGGAAGAGTAGACCAGGCCTGAATGTGCCAGCACCAGGTGTCGTCCTGTCCCTTCCTTCATCTTCATACACGCAATACTTACAACACACTACTTTTAACAACAGCCATCAGTAAATTTGTGATCATCCTACCTCCTTCGTGCAGAGGTTGCTGTTCAGATTGCGCTCAATACGTTAGAGCAAATGGCACCCCAAAACTTCTCACTGAAGTTAGAGTTTATGTGATATGTTGCTCAACAAAAGTCGGTGTTCACCACAACAGCATCTAACAAGTACGCGGCCATCATTACAGAACAAGCTGACACGGGACTTGTCCCCGAACACTGCATTTTGTCATTCAACACTCAAGCGAGGGTGCTTTCGTGCCATTTGCAGTCTAAGGCGTTGTCAATGGAAGCCGACACAATGGTATGCGTGCAACCAGTACATTTCTCAGCATACGACCGAGTGTGGTGGGTGTGCTCGTATTCTGGAACACGAGGGTTCGAATCCCCATCCCGGCATCCAGATTCAGTTTTTACATTGTTTTCCCAAATCGCTCCAGGCGAATGCCGGGAAACTTCCCTCAAAAGACCATGGCCTAATTCCTCCCAGTTACTTGTCCCGAGTCCCATCCCGCCTCTAAAGACCTCGACGTCAAGGTATAAAGTCATAAGTAAAAGAAAAATCGCTCCTCAGCATACGGCATCGAAGTGTCAACACACACATATCCGCACCAGAAGCAGTGCTCCAACGTCAAGCCAAAGCTGTGGACGAAGCTGTTTTGTCGGTTATAGCCATGTGGACAATATACTGCGCTGTGGTATCATGATTTTTTTCTGCAGTGTCACTTTTACTAAAATCGCGGTACTGATAGTTTCGTCTTCTTAAGGATCTGAGAAGTTCGTCGTTCATAAATACTGCAATCCAAGCGTGCCCAACACAGCTGTTCTTTAGGTGTAGGCGTATTAGTGTGTGTGAAGAATCCTGTTCCGAAAGACACTAGCAGGCCGGCAAGTTTTAGGTCGCGATCAGGTGGACAAATTTATATCACTTTGTGAGAGGCGTTTGCTCCATACTCACTGCGAAAATGTTTCAGATTTACACTGATGAGTCGAAACATTATTACCAAATGTTTAATAGCGTGTTGGTCCACCTTTGAAACGCAACATAGCAGTGGTTCGGCGAAGCATGGATTCGATAAATTCTTGGTAGATTTCCGGATGTATCTGGAGTCAGATGTTTACTCACAGGTCACTTAATTCGCTTAAATAACGGGGCGGTGGTTGGTGGCTGCGGAGCTGGCACCTGATAACGACCCAGATGTATTTAATCGAGTTGAGTGAGAGCAGGCGAATTCGGTGGCGGAAACATCAACTTGAGTTCACAATCATCCTCCTCAAACAGCTATAGCACGATTCTGGCTTTGCGACACGGACAGTTATGCTGAGGAAGATACCATCGCCATAGTGGAAGACATGAAGCATGAAGGCATGCAGTAACTGTCACGTAGACTGCAGCTGTTATGGTGCCTTCGATCACTACCACAGTTCCTATGGAATCCCAGGAGAATGCTCCCGTAGTACGTCCGTGTCGTGGTACAAGTTTCCAGCAGCCGATCGCCTGGAAGACAGAGTATTCGGGTTCGACCATCAACACGGTGTAGTAGGTTTCCATTGGTCCACCATCCAATCTCAATGATCTCGTGCCCACTGAAATCATAATGAAAGATATTGTTGGAGCAACATAGTAACACCTATTGACCGCCTGCAGCAAAGCTCCGTGATGAACACCGTGTGCTAAGCGATGGGCTCCGAAACACTTGTGTGTGTGCCTGCACCTGCATTGTATTCTGCCGTCAGAGCTGCCTCAGATCGCCTCCTATCCTGCTTTGCAGAGTGAGCAAGTTTCCGAACACCAATCAGGCTTGGACGACCACCACCATGTTGTCTACTCGTAGTTTCATCATCATTCAACCATTTTCCATAGATGCTTACTACAGATCAAGCGAATAGCCGATCACCCTCTCCATTGCGGAGACGCTCGTTTCAGGCGCCATTTGTCAAAATCACTTGTCAGAGGATTTCGACATTTTCCACACGTATTGTCGGTGGAATGACTTCCCACGCGTCTCTGCTCCACATATATACTTTCCTTACCGTATGACGTACTCGCGACGTACCATTTGTGTAAAAAATCGTGCAGAAGCCGGTATAAACATCAGTTTGGCAAAATCCTTACAGCGGTCTCGCCTGAGGTGATATGGACATGTTCAAAGGATGGAGGAAGAAGGAGAAGCAAAGGACTATTTTAGTATGGACATCAAAGGGAAAAGACGTAGGGGAAGGCTCTTAAAAGAAATTGATTGACTAAATTAAAAAGACTTTGGAAGACAATGGGCTGAATTGGAGTACTATTCATGAACATCAGCTATTCGTGGACAGGAAGAAGTGGAGAGTGCTCGTGATCAGCACACGGGAAACTGGAGTTGGATAATGGTGATGATGATGAGTGTAAACTAAATCTCTGATGACTGCAAATTGTTCATCATCACTTTTTATACTTTGCTATCTAATTAGTGGACGGTAAACTATGTTCCAATGGAATCAACTAACCTTATATCGAGAACGAAGCACTGTTACTGCTCCTTAACGACTTTGGCTTTTCTCTGTTGATGATACACAGATAGAAGCGAGCCTATCACATCGTAAATATCGGAAACAAGAAGAAGGTAGCAAGATACGAAAGTCAAAATGCAGGCAGGCAAACCGTCAACGTCTGAAGGGTTGCTCGAGGTCTGAAAGCAGCGGGCTGGTCGTTCGCAATCCTCACAGCGCTCGCCCGTCCAGAACACTGCAAGAGACAGACAACATTACCACACACCGCACTGCGAGCGCTAGATGGGCACTTTAACATCCTGCCAACTAAAATATATTCGTGATTCTTTTTATCTCCCGGTGACAAAATTTTCAGTTATTGTCTTTGGAACTACAGTTTAACATTGAACCTAAACCACCGATCATCCTAGCTTACTTAAATGAACTAAGAAGAGTACGTAAAAATTCATTGTAACACCGGGATTCGAATCCTGGAAGATACATCTTCAATATAAGTGCATTAAACAGTCGCCTACGATACCGTTCAACAGCCTCTTGTAATCACTAAGAACTATAGCCATCGTCTACGAAATGTTAATTTTTGTGACGACTTATGTTTGTGAAACGTGTATTCTGGAAGTTAAAATTTGAGAACTATCCCAGCAATCAAAATAAATACTTTCGAAAATTGTCTAAAAATGTAATCAGGATGGCAGGGTAGAGAGAAGTGGCGGGATTGATTTGTAAGATCTGTACATTCTAATGTAAAATCATTGGCCATACTGTTGTGTATAAGTGTTAATTCCTCCTTACGGTTCTAACACTTCTAGCAAGTATTTTCATATTACTTGAAAATTAGTTGTTATGAAGCCATAATAAAAAACAATAGACGTTATAATGTGGGAGTTTCTTGGCTTGTAATTGCGTAGAGTTCCTTAAGGGCATACCACTGGGTTTTGCTTTATAGGTGACAACGTTTTGGCTGCTATCTCTGCCATCATCTTCAGGTAATGGTTATCGTTATCACCTGAAGATGACGGCAAAGGTGATGATCAAAGCTTAAAAAAAATCGACAGTATATCCATGAATACTACTATGTAATAGAAATTAGAAGTTTAAAGATGCCATTACTATTCTAAAGCGAATATGTCCGAATATCAGAAGATTCTAAGAAACTTCTCAGTTACCGAATTAGTGAATGGCGCATTCACACTTATATTACCTTTTGACTACATTTTTGACTAGTACACGATATCAACTGTTAAATTAAATTCCCAACAATTATTCCTGAACTGTACCAATGCCATTTTGCTTTAATATGTTTTCTGATAATTTCTGAAATCGGAAGTATTTGGTGTAAGACTCGTTTAATCAGCAAAAAACCAAATACCTACGATTGGCCGACAAGCGTACAATTCATTAGAGTTATCTAATTTATCACAGTTTATTTGCAACAGTATCATATAAATAAAAAACCCGTTAATGCTATTGAACTAGAAAATCGGAGCTGACAGAGTATTTCTAACAGAACTGTTAACTTTAATTTTCACCAACATTAAATCTATATTGCTTAAGTTAAATTCTAAAAAGTTGCATACATATTGATTGTTTAACTGTGATAAAATTATATTATTTCTCACTTCCATATATCGAAGTTTCTAAAATTTGTTTTCGAAAGACATCAGGGGGAACGTAAAATGATAAAAATGATTTACAAGGGAATAAATAGATTTAGAGTATAAATGAACAAAACATAGATTTTTTTCTGCAGTGGGTACTTGGGGTGGTCTTTGTAATATTCGTGTTAATTCCATATTTATGACAGTGGTAACAAAATCAGAGCAACTTGAACATTTTGAGCCGAAAGTATTCTCACTATCTGGGCCGTTTGTTAACTAAACGTGGAAAGACAGGGGCTTCGTATGGTAGGGGTCGCCGGTTTAAGTTATTGTGGTGATGTCAGTAACGAATACATAGCCAATATAACAGAGGAAATTCAAGATACATGATTTGATAGCACATAAAAACACTTCCAGTCTGGAGGATTTCGAACACTAAATTGTGTATAAATTTACACTGAGGAGTCAAAGAAACTGGTACACCTGCAAAATATCGTGTAGGGCCCCCGCGAGCACGCAGAAGTGCCGGAACACAACGTGGCATGGACTCGACTAATGTCTGAAGTAGTGCTGGAGGGAATTGACGCTATGCATCCTACAGGGCTGTCCATCAATCCGTAAGAGTACGAGGGGGTGAAGATCTCTTCTGAACGGCACGTTGCAAGGCATCCTAGACATGCTCGATAATGTTCATGTCTGGGGAATCTGGCGGCCAGCGGAGGTGTTTAAACTCAGAAGAGTGTTCCTGGAGCCACTCTGTAGCAATTTTGGACATGTGGGGTGCCGCATTGTCCTATTGGAATTGCCCAAGTCCGTCGGAATGCACAATGGACATGAATGGATGCAGGTGATCAGCCAGGATGCGTACGTACGTGTCACCTGTCAGAGTCGTATTTTGACGTATCAGGGGTCCCAAGTCACTCCAACTGCACACGCACTGAGCAACGGTACACGAGTGGGCCCATATCGATGATGTTTCGTTGAATGGTTCCCACTCTGACACTTGTTGATGGCCCAGCATTGAAATCCGCAACAATTTGTAGAAGGGTTGCACTTCTGTCACATTAAACGATTCTCTTCAGTCTTCGTTGGTCCCGTTCTTGCAGGATGTTTTTCCGGCCACAGCGATGTCGGAGATACGATGTTTTACCGGATCCCCTATACGCACGGTGCACTCGTGTTATGGTCGTACGGGAAAATCCCCACCTCGGAGATGCTGTTTCCCATCTCTCTTACGCTAACTATAACACCACGTTCAACCTCACTTAAATCGTGATAACCTGCCATTTTGGCAGCACTAACCGATCGAACGCCTGCGTCAGACACCAGTTGTCTTATATAGGCGTTGCCGACCGCAGAGCCGTACTCTGAGTGTTTACATATCTCTGTGTCTGCATACGCATTCCTGTACCAGTTTATATGGCTCTTCAGTGTGTTTCCATAAACATGAAAAATACTTTAAAAAAACCCAAAAAAACAATAACGTTACTTTTTAAAATAAAGTTCGTTTTGGTAAACTGTCTTTTAAACTGTGTATGTCAGTATTTCCCATCTAGTGGTACATGTACCTTCAGAGGTACGTCAGATGGCTGAAAGGGGTACGCCCAGTAAACCTCTTGGCTGAAGTAATAATTGAGATAACTGAAAAAACAATTATACAAAATTACTATTAACAATATATATTTTAAGACACTGTGTGCGCGTAAATTACTGTAATACTGGTGTTGTGCGAAGGACTCGACTGAGATGAATGCTTTTATTTTAGCTGTAAAGGCTGCGTGACGTTGAGCTATTTTCAGAAGTGGTACTCGGGGAAAAATATCTAATAATGAATCACTGCTCAATAAAACACACAGAAAAAAACAGTGGGATTTTCAAGAGAAATATTCTCACGGCATTTTTTAATTTATGATTATGAAAGTCTGCATCAAATGAAATATATGTTTTTTGGCGCAACAAATTATCTTATAAAGTATCAAATCTATTAAAATTAGTCATTTTGCGAAAATGGTATACTCCAGAAAGTTACTAATAGTTTTGTTGTAAACTTTAGCAGGTTAAATACTATTACATATTTTTAAAACAGTTTTTGGAAAAATTTAAAGTGGAAATGAAATTTTTTCTTCAGATCCCCGCTGAACTTCCTACAGTTACTCGTATTTCCACACCTCATGATTTCAATAAAATTTAATGTTATAGATGTGTTAAGGATAGTAACAACACCGAGAGTGGTGGGTGAACGGTAAACGTTCTGGCCTCGCATTCGGGAGTACGCGGGTTCGAATCCCCGTCCGAGTATCAAGATTTTGGTTTTCCATGGTTTCCCCAAATCACTTCAGGCGAATGCCGGGATGCTTCCTTCAAAAAGGCCATGGCCGAATTCCTTCCCGTTCCTTGTCCCCAGTCCCGGCCGTCGACGAGGCGTTAAACAATAAGTAAAAAAAAATAGCAACAACTAAAGAATGAGCAATGACATATTTTCGAGTTAAAGTGTTCAGAAATGTTAAGGATGTGATGCATATGGACAAATGCCATCGTAAAATAGAAGACAAGGATGCCTTATATTGTCTCTACCTTATGGTAAGAAAAGTTAAGTCGTTTAATAAATCCGTAACAGCACTACACTCACCTGCGAGAAAGTAAGGAAAATACATTTTTTTAAAAAGTTATCACGGTTAAGTAATAATATTTTGTCCATGATGGATTGGTGGAATTCAGCGACTGTGATATCTAATTTGGGTTGATATTGAAGACAGCAACCAGTCACAATTTGTTATTATTAGGTTTATTTAAGCATTGCCGGTTTTTATAAATACAGAAGCAAATTTACAGCGTGATCATAAGGGAGCGTGCACAAACTACGTGGCTCGGTGGGGGGGGGGGGGGATTGGCTGGAAGGCTACGCTGGGCTACGTGGGGGGGGGGGGGGGTTCCGAGCCAGGCCACGTAGCTTTCCTTACATAACATTTTTCACAGTTAAAATGAGGAACAGAACTCACAACAACATGTGAATATTTATTTCTCTCAGTTAATTATGTCCGTATGTAATTTACAATAGTCTGACAAGAGAAAACAGTACATAATAACTTCTGGAATCAAAAGGGAAAAAAGCTACGTGCAAGGGGGGGGGGGGGTAGAGGCTAAAGCCACGGTAGGGCTACGTGGGGGGGGGGGAAGGGGGGTTCACAGGAGGCGGAAATGGAGCTACATGATTTATGCACGCACCCTAACTTCTATTTAGAGTCTCATAATAGTATACTCGCATCATCAGTGTTAGAGCTGTGTTTTTTTAATGATGCATCATATCATCTCGCCACTAACAAGAATTCGTTTTCAAAAATATTCAGATATCTAACGACACACAAACACGTTCGCATTTTGCATCTGCATATTTAAATACATAATAAAAGTAAACCATCTGACGATGAGTATTGTTTGCTCGAAACCGGTAATGGTTAAATAAACATAATAATAACAAATTGCGACAGGTTGCTATCTTCAATATCAACCCAAATTTAATAATCACGGTTAAGACTCTATGATAAACATGTTTCCGTAGTATGTTTCTGAGAACAGATGTGGTTAAAACGTAATAGATTTATTGCTAAGCCTCAAATCTGACTGTTTGTTGGTAGGAATCAACTTAGATGTTGCAGAGTCT
This sequence comes from Vandiemenella viatica, assembly GCA_031002005.1. Lineage (NCBI taxonomy): Eukaryota > Metazoa > Arthropoda > Insecta > Orthoptera > Morabidae > Vandiemenella > Vandiemenella viatica. The sequence continues at coordinate 68,288,652 of JARYHS010012519.1, read as the reverse complement.
TATCCGCATGGCAGGTTACATCTTAAGTGTCCGTCCCATAACACAAGGTATTATCTACACATAACATACTGTCGGCGAATTCTGTTTCTCGTGAAGCTGCAATCGGGTACTCACTCCGGATACAGTTTCCCTTAAAATCTCCTTCAAATACTTTCGCTGCTATTTGATACCATTTTCTAGTAGGAGTGCTACTTCTAGCACGATGTTCTCAGTGACAAATAATACGTATTCCTGGTGGCTGTTTCATCAGATGAGTTACGCCAGGGCTGAAACTAATGTAAATGGTCACACCAGCTAAAGAAACCTACAACTTAATATCTAATATCATCTATGAACCTTCCTAGCGCAGTCAGGGGCGTCCATTAATGACGTAAGGTGTTTTTCCAGAATTCCGTCCCCCCCCCCCCATCCCTTCTGGTGAGAGTTCGTGAGATTTGGTCTGACCTGCCTCTAAAATGACGTAAGATTTTCACCGAGACCTTTTTCTATTTACGTCTCATGCTTCCCCCCTAATGTCGGTATTTTGGAATACCCCCATAAAGTCGACATTCGCGCCATTTGTACAATTTTTTTTACTATTTTTTTTTTAGCTCTACAATGCTACAAGAATTTCAAAACCTCATGTGAGATTTCCGTTGATCTCTCTCTCTGTTCCCCCCCCCCCCCTCCTTTTGGTGAGGTTTCATGATATTTCGCCACCCACCCCTCCCCCTCCCCAATTTCACCTCACGTCATTTATGGACGTCCCCTTAACATACATCTACATCTACATCTACATATATACTCTGCAATTCACAAAATTGTGGGTGGCAGAGGGTGCTCAGCACCAAACCTAATCTCTTTGTTGTGCATTGCAATCCCTAGTGGTACGAGGGAAAAAGGAATTCATATAAGAATCAGTGCGGCACCTTATTTCTCTAATTTTATCTTTCCTGTCCTTCCGACTCAAATAGGTTGGTTGAAGAAGTATTTCACTATACTCGTCAGTGAAAGTGGGAGTACGCATGTTTACCAATAAGTTTAAACGAAACGTGTGTCGTCTGTCTACCAGAGACTCCCAGCCTAGTCTACTAATCACTTCTGTGACGCTTTCATAAGGACTGTAGCAAGCGGTCACGAATCGAGCGGCTCTTCTCTGAACTTTCTCTATACTTTCGATCAACCCTTTACGAAATGGATCGCAAATGGCACAACAGTAGTCCAAATGTGGACGCACAAGAGATTTGTACGCTATCTCCTTTGTTTGTTCATTACAATTTTTCAAGATTCGACCTAGGAACCGCACCCTAGGATTTGCTCTACCTACTAACGAATTAATGTGTAAATCCCATTTCATTTTCCTTTGTACTGTTACTCCCAAGTATTTCATAGAATCGACCATATCAATAACTGTATTGTTTAACTCGTATTTCTGAACAATTGGATTCTTTTTGTTAGTTATGCTCATTGTCTTACACTTTTTACAATTTAGAGTAAGTTGCTACTCAGTGCACCATGCCAAAATAACATCCAGATCGCGCTGAATTTCTAAGCAATCGGCCATATTTCTCACTTCCCTATAAATAACTGCGTCATCAGCAAAGAATCTAAAAAGGCTTTTCACTTTGTCTCCGAGATCGTTTATAAAAATTAAGGAAAGAAGTGGTCCTATTACACTTCCTTGAGGTACACCCGATGTAACATCTAGATTAGAAGAACTTACGTTAAGCATGTTAGAGTCTAAGTTAGTTTTTACAGTTTCATACTGCTATTTATACTCTATAGGTAGTCAAGCTATTCCCGCATGATCAGTCATCCTGCGCCGTGTGATTCTGATCTGTGTATTTAACCACTGAAATGATACTCGATCTGCGACGTTCACTATAAACATGCGTGCCACGCAGAAACAGCAGGTGCGTGCGTAAGGCGGCTGCCATTGGCGGAGCGAGATGCGGGGGCGGGGCAGACGTGCACGCCCCTCGTCACGCACTACCGTGTCACGCCGAGGCGCTGTCGTAAGTGACAACGGTACAAATACTATACGACGCACGGAGCTTTTCGCAGAGATAATTCTCCGGGTTCTATCCGCAAAAATAGCCACAATGCTTCGGCTGCAGTAATAATCAACGAAATTTTCCTGATACCGACACATAAGCACAGGAAGGTCCGGTACAGTACTCTGTCCGCGTGGGCCAATACCAGCGTGGAACCGAGCATGGTGGTGTAACGGTTAGCGTTCTGGCCTTGCATTCGGTAGGACGGCGGTTCGAATCCTCGTCCGGGCATCCAGATTTAGGTTTTACATGGTTTTCCCAAATTACTCCGGTTGAATGCCGGGATGCTTCCTTCAAACGGCCATGGCTGAATTCCTTCCCATTCCTTGACCCCAATCCTTTACCGTCTCTAAAGACCTCGCTGTTAAGAGACGTGAAAAACAGAGTGGAGTCGTATGCCACCGTAACTGCCCTTAAAGCATCTCCTAAGGCCACCCGTTCAACTCCTGGGCTCGGCGTGCTGACCGTCTAGAATCTAGATTATCTTATCTTATATATAAACGAGCAATTCAAATATCTGCTATCTCGAAAACGGCTCTAACGATTTGTATGAAGTTTCATATCTAGATAACGCTTTGCTTTCCAAGTTTATCTAAATAGTTGTCTTCATTCCAAAAACGAGATTTTACAAAAAAAAAAAAGTAAAAAAAATATATTTGGTATCTCGCAGAAATTTCCGGTTCCATTAAGCCTACTGATGTTATATAAGTTTCTCTTTGGTTGGAACAAGAGCTCTTATATCTTTAAACGAACAATTCTTGTATACTAACTGACCCGTGAAAATATTTCGCACAGTATCGTAGTCAGTCACGGAATTTGACTCACCCTCGTATAATAATCTGGAAATAAGTAAGAGCAAGTATATTTATCTACGAGGTTTATTTTTAAGAGTAGTAATAAATATCACTTTTACTGTTAAAAATCGTTGTCAGTAAATACTACATGTTTAATTATAAAACCTTTAAATAGCAGATGTTTAAAAAATAGATATTGGATTTGTCAGATGTGATTTTTTTCGAACTCTTTTACTTTACAAAACCTCTTTGAAAACAATATTAACGGTTAAAATGTGATCATCGCTTAGTTTATGACCGTATGTGTCTTTAACACAAACATAAATTTTATTTGATGTACAGGTGTCCGGACATTTAAAAAAACAGGTTCTGGCAAATACAATCCTGCGCTTTGAAGCGTCTGACCTTGTGCTTTATTTTGGGCATACCGAAGATTACTTTTATTGGGAATTGTTTTCTTATCATTTGGAAAGGCACGGTTGGATCAGAAGGTGTGCGGTTAATGTGAGGTATGAGCATAGTTGTATAGGAGTGAATGAGTTTAACAGTGATGATGTACTCGCCTAATAGCCAGTCAATAAAGGTTTTGTGTCGGAACTCTTTCTGGTAAAGCTGATTTTTTCAAGGGTGATAGACCTTGAGGATTATTTTCTGAAAAGTCCCCGAAAATTCCAATGGAGCTTCCCTCCCTACCCCCCTCTTTAAGTTTAAAAATGTAGAGTTTTACTTAATCGCATACAACTTTTTAACCAAACGTTTGTTAAGGTTATATTTCTTACAGTTTTATTCCCTGATAAATATTCTACAACTTTTATAATAACATAATTTATGATAAGTGCAGCAGTTTTACCGTAAATTAACGAAATGTTGTAAAAAAACAATATTTTTTTGCCACCTATCTACGTTTTTGCAAAACCATACTTTTATTCTTCGCCAAATGAAAAAATGCTTCCAATAAAAGTTGTAGCATATATATTCCTGAGTACATCGGTGTATAAACATATACAGTTATGTGTATTACTCTACTAGTAACATAGAAAACAGTAGCTAGGTTTTGAGCGCGAGAGCGCTCGGGAGTCGGCGGGCGTAGGCGAAAGGCGCCTTATCCTCATATGTCTATTCAATTAGTTAATACTGTAATTATAACATCTATTTTTAACACTTATACTCGTACTAGCCCATAGTGTGTCGACCTTTAATTTGTAATTTAGTAAATATTTGTGTATAATCAAAATAACATTAGAGTGATATGAGAAGTAAAATTTGTTTTTCTGATTGTAACATATTTGAATTAAAGATTTTAACCGGCAGCTGTTTTAAATTACTTGTGTTTTAAAACAGCATCATGGACCTCCCAGCCACCACAGATATTATATACACCGATTTAATATTTACAAGTCATGATTATTGTAACTCATAAAACTTATTTTATGTTTAGAAGCACGTCTCTTTGATAACGGTTACATATTAATCTGTATGAGGAAATTCATCTTCTTCTTCTGAATACAGGTGTGAATTTAGACAAGATAAGCCACTACAGTGTTCACACATTGCAGTGCAACTCATGTTCACTTTTCTACATCCACAGTATTGTCCGTATCCTTGTTTACAAGAACATGACACTAAGTACAGCAGTTCGTTTGGAGTAAATGGCTTCGAGGTAGGAATTGGTTTCAATGTTCTTTTGGTACCTCTCATTTCTTTCACGTTTTCAATTTTCCAACCCCAGTTTGTAGCATCAAGAGTATTACCTAACCATTTTTGAACTTGCAAAAATACTCTCAGCGAATGTTCACGACATGCCTCAGACGTTGGAGGTAATGTTGCTAGATGAAAATTTGATCTAAGGGAACTTTTCTTTGTTGCTGTCAAGAACTTGTAGTAACGGGCTTCATTCAGATTTGAATATTTCTCTAACCCATAAAAACATAAAACAAATTTCTCACCAGCAATCAAAAGGTCCTCTCTTGTTGTAGAATCATCCAAAAACTTCCTCGCTGTATTCTGCATATCAGGTTTCGATCTGAGCAATTCTATCGCTTTTAATTTGCCCATTTCATACATGCTGGATGTGGTATCACATCCGGTCATAGCGTGACAAAACAGAAGTAACTGACGTTGATCTCCAAACTTTTCTATGAGAGTGGCGATTCTGTAGTACACTGTTAATGGAACTGCACCCCCTATCTCTTTACAGAAGTATATACAAGTACTTTCAGGAGCCAGTGCCATAAGTAATACTATTAAGTCGGTATCGGTTCCAACGACAAATACCTTACAGTCACTTCTCTGCTGTTGAATTGCTGTCATAACAATGTGCACATCAGCATCATCTTCCGCTGTAACAACTTGTAGTCCTCGTTTTCTGAATTCAGATGCCAAAGCTAGTACCAGTTTTCCCTTGTTACTAGTATTTCCTAAAAACTCCTTTTTCCAGTAACACAAATTGTGTTTTCATCAAATACTATGTCAGGTGAAGATCTTTTGGCTGCTCTTCTGTTTTGCTCTTCATTTTTCGTTGTTGGCTCGTCTGGATAACCATCAAATACTACAATTGAATTAGATCCATATTTATTTACAACATATGTACAGTAAGTTTCTAAGATGACGCCATAGGAACAATTTCTTGGCCACGCTACTTTGTGTAGAAGAAATCCCTCGTCCAAAACATAAGTTGCACCATTTTTGTCCGTTACGTCGATGACACCTTCTTCAAATACCTTCATCAGTGACGATTTTGTTCCTTTTCGTAAGGATACATCATCAAACAAAGCAGGTGGTCGAGGAGCCAGTTCGAATTCCAAGTAAGTCTTCAATTTTCCTGGACTGTCGCACACACACAAAATACGGTTAAAAAGTTGTTGGGAGTTCACACAAACTTCTTTTGATCGTACCAATGCTGACTTCTGCACTGCTTGAGTCTTAACCATATCCTTCCTGTGAAGTTTAATATCATGGAAGTTAGTTCCCTTCATTTTGGCTATGGCTGAGAGACCGACATCATAAGCTTCATCGCAGTTTATTGAGTCATCACACACGAATCCAGATGTCAATGAAACTAATTCACCTGATAGTTTTGTAAAAGGATTGTGTGTTTGGAACCATGTTGTAAATGTTTGCAGGTCCGACAAATCTCTTTCTCGTCTAGATACGCGAAGTTCAACATGCTGCTCATTGTACTGAATTGATGTCCCAAAATAAGCTTCCACAGCATCATGAATTTTTAAGAAAAATTGTGTTCCGAGGACCCATTTCGATAGAGTGCTGTCGGTTATGCCTCGTCCATGAGTTAGGCCCCCAACGGATTTCATGGGACGCATCAAACTCTGTTCGATGCACATGTCAGTCCACGTCCCAGACCAGTTAGATCAAACGAACGCTGTTAAATGCATTAAAAATTATTTCTGGAAATTATAGCACCTTTATTCTTCCTCTTACACAACGGGCGCGGCCGGCTCACGCTGCCCGCCGACTCCCGGGCGCTCACGCGCTCAAAACCCAGCTACTGTTTTCTATGTTACTAGTAGAGTAATACACATAACTGTATATTTTTATACACCGATGTACTCAGGAATATATGAGCTACAACTTTCATTCGAAGCATTTTTTCATTTGGTGACGAATAAAAATATGGTTTTGCAAAAACGTAGATAGGTGGCAAAAAAATATTGTTTTTTTTTTACAACATTTCGTTAATTTACAGGAAAACTGCTGCACATATCATAAATTATGTTATTATAAAAGTTGTAGAATATTTATCAGGGAATAGAACTGTAAGTAATATAACCTTAATAAACTTTTGGTTAAAAAGTTATATGCGATTGCGTAAAACTCTACATTTTAAAGACTTAAGGGGGGGTAGGGGGGGAAGCTCCATTGGAATTTTCGGGGACTTTTGAAAAAATGTCTCTCTAATAGTGATCTACTACTGGGAGAAAATTCAGCTTTACCAGAGAAAGTTCCGACATTCACTGTTTTTGGACCTTTATTGACTGGGCTATAAGTGAATTACCACTAATCTTGCACCATTAATCAATCCATGATTAGCTTTTTTTTCCAACTGCTTAACGTCTCTTAACAGCGAAGGCTGGGGGCAAGGAATGGGAGGGAATTCGGCCATGGCCATTTGAAGGAAACATCACGGCATTTGCGTGGAGTGATTGGGAAACCATGGAAAACCCAAATCTGGATGCCCGGACGGGGATTCGAACCGCCGTCCTCCCGAATGCGAGGCCAGAACGCTAACCGTTACACCAACACGCTCGATCCTGATTAGCATTAAGATTTCTATTTAACGTAAAAATAGCATTTTTCTTTAAAAGCAACCTATGAGGTGGTATCCCGAATTTCATATGTAGATAACGTTTTGCATTTCAAGTTTTTAACACGATTTTACAAGAAACGAGCAGTTCTGGTATTTTGTATCTCGGAAACGGCTTTAGCCTCATCTTGAAGGTACCAGTAGGCCTCCTGATATTAGTTGAGAGTCTATTTGGTTAGAGAAAGGAACTGTGTACTTTAAAATACCTAGAAAACTTGAAGAAAAACGTGCAACTTTAATCAAACTACACGCATAATCTTGTATATTGAACAGAAATTGAAAGATGCCGAGCGAAGATCAGTAATCCAGGTACCGATTATTTGTACAGCATTCACACAGTCGCATGTTGAGACAGTCAAAAATCTTTGCCCTACGCATGTCCCGAACAAAAGTATACATATAATAGCCAGTAAAAATATTTTCCGTAATCCTCGGTTGAAATGCGATACCATCCAGGGAGCAAGGAAACAATTTTTTTTTTGAAAATGGCATTTGGCATTATAGTAATTCAGCTAACAACTGTTTCCCTTGTTATTCTTCCACTGTGTTTATAGAATCTTATTTATGAGCATAAATGAAAGGACAACATACGACGGACACAATACTTAATTAAAACCACCCCTGCCCTAGGCCAGACTCGAACCCGCGACACCTGCAACGCGAAGCCAGTTCATTAACCCCTGTGCTACCGGGGCCAACGAAACAAAAAATGCACTTATTACACTGAACATAAACTACACGTTTCCCAGATAGATGGCAGTAGTAACAGTACCTCACTATGGTACGGCCGACAGAGTCAAAACGTTACTTGTTTCACTGATAACTAGGTTTAGGAGCCAGAGAATTGCTTGTAGACTATAAAAATCTATCTACAGAGTCGCCAATGCAATATACGATAGTAGGTGATCAGGCACATGTTTGGTATGAGGCTGGTTGCTGAAGGGTAGCATTGCGGACGGGCTTTCAGGAAAGATAGGAGTCAGTTCCAGTGCAGGATATCTTGATTTCGATTTTGCATGGTTTCGCACCCTGCATAGTTCCATCGTAAGGTCAGGATCGATTGCCTCATTGTTTGTTGTTGATCATCCTCTTCGGCCCTAACATCGTCGATAGCATCGAATAAGAAATAATGCACAAGATGTTTCCTTTAGTGGTTTGTTGTGAGAATATGACATGCTAATAAAAAAGAGCATTTTTGACATAGGTTACACCTAAAAGATTTTTCCAATAAACTTTTAGAATATTGTGCAAGAACTTTGTTCTATTTTTAAATTTTTGTTATTCATAATTTATATAGTACGTAGCTGTAGTCTCTGGATTTATTTTCGGAAATAACCAACTTTTAATTCAAGTTTATTTATGTGTTTAAAAAAAAAAAAAAAATCACCAACGTAATTCTGCGTTAGAATGGACACTGAATAAAACTAGTCCTCTGCAGGATAGTTGTAATCTAGTTTATATAAAACGGCTTCATATTTATTTCAGAACAATTTTATTTTAATTACTCTATTTATGTATCACAATACATTTATTACTTCTGCTTTTCAGCTTCAAACTACGTAATATAATCATAGCTGAGAAGTGTTTCAATTATAATTTTAAAATTTCAATTGCCCACAGTACAGTATCAATATTTATTATCACTGAGATGTTTTAAACAAATTACATTGTGATAATTCATATTTCTCTTCGTCAATGTATCTCCGGTAGGTAGGTCTGGAATATAGCTTCGAATGTATTAATCGCCAGAATGTTCTAGGAAAAATACATTTCTTTTTTCCCTTCTGAAAGAAACATGCATGTTGTGGGGGAAGAGGAATTTTTATCGAAAATTAAGATGGGCTGCTAAGGAGAGCTAGAAACGACAGCAAACATTTATAATGAAGTGATGAATTTCTTCAACGTTGCTTATTGCGTGCAAATAGGAATACTTAGTGCGAAAGCAAGTACAGTCACCGAAGAGCAGACGGAAAGGGCACACAAAGTGAAAAAAGGTTGTGAGAAAGGAGCTACGAAGGGAGCTTGAAGAAGAGTTTTCAGCAGTAGAAGAAAGCTGTCGGGGACTGACAGTGTCCTACCTCTTCTTGGCTGTGAGTCTGCAGTCCTGCTTCGACACCCGCCGTCCTTGCCAACGTCGAACCCTGCAAAGAGAAAAAACCAACGGGCGCGTGCATCAGCCGTCAAGAAGCTTGCAAGCTACAGCTAGCTACCACTAGAACTCGGCACATTCCAGGCGGTCTACTTACCAACTGACCGGAGGCTTCATCGTCAACTGTTCCACCCAAGAATAGACATCACCCGTCAGGTGTCTTATTTAGGCATTTAGTGATTTTTATCAGGATCCGATGACATATCTGTACTTTAAATCAGTTCCTAAAAAAAGTCACCTCGAATGTAAAAGTAACCTGTATATTTCGTATCTTATAAAACCCACTTTCACTACTTACTAACGAAGTCCACAGCACAAGTGTTATGGTGGCTTTCCACGGCCCGTGGTTTTGTAGGTCGCCACGTGCAGTGGCATTGTACGGATAAGTACGCGCCACAGGCCAGCCCTTGCCACCTACCCATCCACGATACCTAGTGTCGTTTGATGTTTACCGACTGGGTGACGGATAGAGGCGCGCCATCCCTGTCAGCAGAGGCGGCTTCCTTCCCACGGCCCGCTGTTGATAGCAGGACCAGCGCGGCCGGCAAATGTACGGGACATGGGAAGCCCCTTTACTTGGATTCTACAGAAGAAGGCATATTAGCAAGCCAGCGTGTCAGAGGTCGGAACCAGATGCTTAAGTATAATATATGGTTAAAGTAATGCCTGCAAAGAAAGAAAATATGCCGCTCCGGGATCTGCACCCAGGACAATAAAGTTTCAAACCAATCACTTGAATTTTCTTCTCCTTGTTTATACAAAGAGAAATCTAAGGAATCTTTGAACCTAAACTGAGTCACAGAAAAAGTAAAGCAACCTAGGTAAGCATGTTGCCGCCAAATCTTAACTTAAGATTTTTCTAAACAGTAAAAAACTGTAGGTTGCAGAGTTACTGACAAACTTGCGTTTCTGTTGAATATAGCTAGGGAATGACATGCCATGACTGATGCTATCCGTTCCAAAAGAACATTCTTGAATAGTTGTAAGACGTAACAATACAACATTCTTGACGAGAAAACTAAAAGTACTGGTCTTCAAAGCGCAAACAAATCTATATTTTAGAAGAACACTGATGCTACTAATATTCAGAAACCTGTGTGAGATATACTTTGCACTGTAAAAATTTAGTACACCAGTTAAATCTTGAACTGCTAGTGTCTTCTACATTCCTGTTTCTCATTTTAGCTGAGGATTTCGATTAAGCTGTTGCGTTTAATGGTAAGCCTCCATTACCTCTACCTGTTTTCACCGATCGTAAGATAAATTATTTGTCTTTTTAATAATTTAATCTTAATATTATGAAAAATCTATTAAGATATTTGTATATCCATTGCTAGTTAGGCCTATACTAAGGGAAATCTATGCTCAGAACCAAACACATAAATTCAATAGCTGTACACAGTAATGTTTGCAGAACGAACTATTACTATTACTCTGCGATTCACTAAAAGTGTGTGGTAGAGGGTGCATTACTGGAAGTCACACAGAATACCTGACGTATCCCGTAGAATAACATCTATTGAGGTGATGTGAAATGTTAAGATGTTCCCCGCATGTACATTCAGGTGAGAAAACAGACAACACCCAAGGAACACAACCCTTAATTAAACAGTTTAACAGGTGAAGGAGAGATCGCTAGACGTCACGCTTTCGGAGCTGATCTATGGTCGGCAGTGGATGGGAATGTCGTTGCAACAACTTGGTTGTCGACATACAGACTTGTTTGGATATCATACCGACTGCGACGTACAAGTATGACAATGTTAGCAATACATTGTTGGCTCATGGTGTGTTCGGGAAGTAAAAGTAGCATTAGCTGATTAACTGATCGACAAAGTGGTCTCCAGGTCTGCAGACATCTTCAGAGACGCTATCTACTGGTTGATATGGCCGTCCAACAATAGGATCCTTGCAGCAGTGAGCACAGAGAGAGACTGCAAGATGTGTAAATAGTGGAAATAGATACTGTCTTATGTTGTGGCTCTAAAAACCAAATACTGAATAATCAGAGACAATGTAACATTACATTCTACGAGTAGTAGCTCGTCGAGGAATATAATTAAGAATTGTTATTAGCAATATAGTTATATTAAGATGTATATATACAATATTAAAGGTGATAAATTGGAAGAGACCATACGCAATCGTCGAGATGAGCTTGAGGTAGGACGGACTTGTAAAACGAAACAGGTCAAGTTAAAGCTAATCGCTGGCTTTAATAAATAAGCGCCCTTAAGGCAAAGATGTTCCTTCTCAAGTAGCCATTCACAATTTAAGGTTTGGTAACACATAAGAAAGCCACAAATTGAGCGTAAAGTGAACTTTGTAACTATGAAACCCCATCGGGGACTGTTACGGGTCAATTCTATTCGCTGCAGTATATTTGCTCACGTTGAACCTGTGCTTCATTGCTGGACGATGCTACATGGGGGCAGTCCATTGATTGTGGGGCGGCTATCATTACTTCATAAAATGCCGAAGTTAGTCAAACAATCACTCTGTCTCATATGAGACGGAAAATTAATATTTCATGAGTGTGTACGTGTTGTGAACTTATTTAGTATTAGAAAAATCGTATCATTGAGAGATACTATATAATGCATTTAGATAAAATACGTAATTAACGTAGGTGGAAATATTCGGTTTGCACAATTTGAAACGAATTGGCGGTTCGCTTCTGGGTATATAATAAATATAAGCCTAATACTGCGGCAGAATTCTTCCATAGGTATCCTCGTTCTTAATTTAATTTGGTGGTTTTTGAAATACAGCCTGTATAAATAGACGTAGACAATCTGTGGTAAATAGTTCGAAGGAATATTACCGTTGGGATTCTGAAGGTTAAAATACGAATAAACTCAACCTAATACACAACCCGAAAGTTGGTTGGATCCTCTCGGAGCAGGCATACTGAGCCATTGTGTCAGAGGTAGGACGGCCAGTTCCTTTCCTCTGGGACCTACAGTTTAAGGTGGAATCCAAACCACGGAACCACCTGGCGTAGCTCATATGGTCGAACACAACTCTTCAAAATTCCAGTGCCTACCGGGATTAGAAGCCGGGACCAGAGCAGCTAACTATTTGAAAGCAAACGCCTCAACCACTGAGCTACCAGACCGCCGAAAATACGAATATAAGAATAAAAAAATTAATAATAACGTGTATGTTTATAGCGTTGTTTTTTTGAAATGACAGTAATGTGATGTTTGAAGATTGATTATCATTTATCCTTTGGCGTATCAGTGTTGCGTTCGTGATACGAGATTTAAAATCCAGAGATAGTGCTATTTGTGGGATAAGAATGATTCTAAAGTGGAGAAAAAGCTAACAACTAGTCCTACGCTTCTGTTTGGATTTAACAGAGGATTAGGCGCAGAAGCTGCGGGTCGAAAAATTTATGCCGTGTACGAGAAGAACGCCAGGAAAATAATTTTGTTATCTGATAGAGGGTCACTGATTTTTTACCTTGAGGAAGACCAACTCCCTTTAATGAATGGTGATCTGTATCAGTCCACCATAGATTTGACGATTGTGATAGACTGTGATTCCCTTTCCTTGGCCTCGTGGCCATACGTCACGACTTGTGTCCGTGGTATGCGGCGCGGCGCTAACTCTCTGAGACGCGTGCACCCTGGCGTGAGCTGGGTGTCCAGTGTCGCGTGCCTGGCGACACTCGACACCCAGCTGTCTCACTCGCTCCACTGGACACCGGCCAGGCACTCCACCTCACTGGTACCAACACTACAAAATAATTGTTGCTTCTCACACAAATTGATCAATCAAAGAGGGCGCCTCCTAGGCTGCTGTCTGTCTCTACTTCATTCGATTTTTTTTTTTTTTTTTTTAATTTGGGTGCACTGCAGTGCTCCCGCCGAGTCAACGGCGACAAACCTACCCTTTTCTCGAAGCGATTCGGGTCATTTTTTGAATCTCAATCTCGTCAGTTGTATTCACGCTACATGTCTCAAACCGAGCGGGGCGGTGTAACGGATAGCGTTCTCGCCTCGCATTTGGGAGGACGGCGGTTCGAATCCCCGTCCGGGCATCCAGATTTGGGTTTTCCATGGTTTCCCCAAATCACTCCAGGCAAATGCCGGGATGCTTCCTTCAAAAGGCCATGGCCGAATTCCTTCCCATTCCTTGCCCCCATCCTTGCCCCCCCCTCCTTTCCCATCTCTAAAGACCTCGATGTTAAAAAGAGACGTAAAGCAGTTACAAAAAAAAAAAAAAAAAAAAAAAAAAACATGTCTCAAATTCTGTTAATCATAGATATCAGCAATCTTAGCAAACATACTAAATTTTGATTCTTAAGACTTCCGCGGCCGTCTTTCTACATGATTTATAGCTTTACGGGGTATGCCGCGTCGTTTATTGGATTATCTAAGCTTTTGTCTGTTCTCCAGCCTTCTTCAGAGATACTGTTTATATTTATGTTCACATAGCAACTGCTGCTATGTGAACATAAATATAAACAGTATCTCTGAAGAAGGCTGGAGTAACAGCCGAAAGCTTAGATAATCCAATAAACGACGCGGCATAGCCCGTAAAGCTATAAATCATATACTAAATTTATTTCGTTACTGTTCTTAGTTCGGATGTTATTCGGATGCAAACTTGAGCGATTTTGACACTCACTCACTCACTGACTGACTGATGATCATCAAAACTCTAAGGTACTTACCGTAGCCTTAGAAAGCTGAAATGTGGTACGCGGATAAACATTTTACCCACATATTATGAGAAAAGTCTGAAACTCGTAAATTTCCATATATCTACACCTTACCTACAACTAACGTGAAATCGCTTTGTACCCTAATAACTTTATATAGCTCACATTTTCCTTGTAGAGTGAGCTTACTAAGTTTAACTAATGTTTTAAATTTTACTTTCCTTTTCTTACTTTCGAAGTTATTGAAATTCAAAACTTTATTTCGACACGACACTCAGACAAAAATCCATGTACTTTCAGTAATCCTAAAAACCAGTAATTTGGTACACATGTATAGTATCATCACTAAATTATAAGAAAAGTCTAATAATGGTTTCTTAAAATTCCAAACATGAAAAATTCTGGCACATATTTGCGACTTAATTGCTTTGCTCCATATGAAGCCATATGCCTGAGAATAAATATCAGCAAGTTTAACCAATATCTTAAATTTTATTTTGTTGCTAAGCTTAGTTTGGAAGTTTCGTAATTTATTTATAGTGGTAATTAAACCAGCGCCAGACTGTATTGCTCGGCTACGGTGCACACTTACTGTTTTCATAGAGGGAGTTATTGTTGGTAGTATATTGATGTATTCAATTCTAAAATGTTCTTATTCGCCGATTTTCAAATGTAATCATTAAATTTGAGCGACGATTCGGAATAAGCGATAAGCTTACAAAAATAAATGAGATCTCACAAAATCAATCCCACAAAAACAATTCTAGTAAAAATAGGCCAAGTCTCATGCTCGTGTAGTGACAAAAGGTTATGAATCTCCTTCTGAGCAAAGTCTACACTTTTCAACGCGTATTCACATCATTTTGTGAAACAGAATGGTTTCTGTCGGTTTCATAGATCATAAAAAAAATTATGGTGACTGGCCACTAGGCACGTCGTAATTTTTACTTTTTAGACTTGGAATACTGTGTCAGCAGGAGTGTGAGCGCAGAGAATTTTAGACTGTGTTACGCTGTGTCTGGTAAGCTGTGAACACTGATTTGCTGCTTTAACACTTCTCATTTTCGAAATTTTTTTTATTGTAGGACCTATGGTGGTCGATTAGTGGACGGATAAAGTACGAAACGAACGAGTTTTGGAAATGATGGCCGAGGAAAGAAGTTTGTGGAAGAGCCTTACAGAATGAAGAGACAGGATGGTAGTTAATATTTTGAGACAAGCAGAATTGGTTAAATTGTTAGTGGAGGGAACAGTTGAAGGTAAGAACTGCAGAGGAAGACCGAGTTTAGAATATATGAAGCAGATAATTGAGCACGTGGGTTGTAAGGGGTATGTAGAGATGATGATAGGAAAAAGAAAAATTGAATCAACCTAATTGTATCTAAATTACTATAACTGTTATAACTTTATAATGTGCATACCCTTCGTAAGGATACGCAGCCTCTTAGTTTTTGAAGAGTTAATAATTAATGTTTCTTTTTTATGTTATTTCTGTGGGAATTGTTTGACAGTGGTATTTTCGATTGACTATTTTGTATCTGATTAATGTTAAGCTGATTATATGTGTATGTTGTTTAAACTGCTTTATATCGTGTTATTATTGCTTAAGTATTGTGTCAAAGAAATCCACGCGTCGTTATTACCAGATGAATAAAGTACATGAAAATCTCTGGACGATAAACAGTACAGGAGGAAGATCTTTGGGCAAAGAGATGAGGAGAGAGGAAAGCGGTATGCACGACGGACGTTTAGATAAACTGCTAGTTGTATCACAAAAAGAAATAATAAATTAATGAAATTTAATTTAAATACCAAGTGAATGTTTTTGTTGGTTATCTTTATTCTTTTGGAGGTATAAAGAAGAAATATTGGCACTTTAGACAATCGCAAGAAGGTTAGTAAAGAGCACAAAATATTATACCTTTAATGAGATCTTCTTCTCAGCAAAGTCTACACTTTACAGTGTGTATTCACTTCAATTTGTGAAACAAATTGTTTCTCTCGGTGCCATAGATCGTTTATTTTTAAAAAAGAATACTATGCGAAATTCATAATATAGCCAGACATTCAAAAACGAAGTACGACTGAATTAATAATTGCATAATAGCAGTGTTAATCTGTATTTTAAAGGTAAAGGCAATGGGTTTTCACAGTTTTCAAGGATTAGCAGAGGTAGAGCTCCGAATTCCTTTTTCCTGACCGTAGGCAAGTAGAGTGGACGTGTCGTGGTCAGCGACACGGCTCGGCTCTTTTTCTTTACTTCCAGCGGAGTTTCCCCCACGGTACTCAATTGATGACAGGCTGAGTGGGCCATTCCGGACGTTCAGTTTCGAGGAAAAATCCTCGGCTACGTCGGGGATCGAACCCCGCCATCGTCCAGACCGTAGTCCTCATCTACGCGGTCGCCAGTCTGTCAGAAAAATCTTCTGACAGCGAAACTATCGGTGTCGTTGAGGCGATGGTGAGAGAGGGTGGGATCGTTTTGAGGCGCACGGTGCCTCGGGGATTATTAGCAGCGGCTGAAGTTTGTCGATAAATTAAAACGCCCCTGCGCGGCTGGCCTCCCCTCGGGGCGCAGTTTAGAGCGCCAGAGATCGGCCGGCGCCTTCGCGACAGATCCGGCGCGCTAATACTGGAGGGGAGGGCTCCCTACGTGCGCCAAATGAAAACGATGGTCTTCCGCGCGCTGATGGAGCGCCGCTCGCTAAGCGCATACGAATAAACCCCGGGGAGAGGGAACAGACAAGTGTCACGCGACGCAGTCTCAGTCACTGTCGACGTAGTCGACAGTGTCGTCGAGTTAAGGTGACCGAGGATACATCCTCGAGGATGAGTGTCAAAAATGACTCACAGAAACCCATGCGCATCCTGTCAGATTGGTGTAGACCCTATTGTAGCAGGCGTACAGGAACAATATTTTGCAGCCGAATTGTAGGGATCAGCGCCACATCCCAACCACGTTGCTTAGTGTCGTTTTTTGCTACCCGGGCGTTTGATGTTTACCGACTGGGTGACGGATAGAGGCGCGCCATCCCTGCCAACAGAGACGCCACCCCTCCCACGACCCGTTGTTGGGTTCTCGTCCAACGCGGCCGCCAAATGCACCTCTACTGTGCAGATGAATGTGTTGGGGGTTGTTAAGTGAAGCATGCTGGTTCGTGTTGTCATATGCAGATGACCCGCCAGTGTGGCTGCGCAATTTAAGGCACCACTTCACAGGATCAGAGCGGTACAACGGGACTAACTCGAGTCCTGGACCCCACATACGGCCGTTCTAAATGCGGATATTAGGCGGTTTCCCATGATAATCAAGGTTAATGCTGAGAGAGTCCCCAGTTTCCAACCAATAACCTGCACATTTCACAAACAAAAATACATTTATCTAACACAGAACATTGTTACATATTTCGAGAAAAGATTGCATCCCTCAAATATATGTAGACTGTAAAGGGATACTACCACATTAATATTTGCCTAGTAGTGGATGGTATGAATCTCTACCTGAAGAACAATCTGATGATGATGATGATGATGATGATGATATGAAGATGAAGGAAGGTAGAGGGTGAATTTCGGTACTGGTGCATTCAGGATTACTCTTCCGGAAGACACTGAAGCCGCCAAGCTTTACATCCCCATTCCCAGACCAACCACGATCAACAGTGTATTCTTTACAGTTGCGAAGACATTTGAGTTTTATAGGAGAATTTTGCTGGTAGCTCAGTGGATAAGGTGCTCGCCTTCAACCCTCAAAGTCCCAGGATCTTATTCAGGTGTGATAAAATTTTTTTACGGGCTTTGCTTTGTTCATGTGGAATAGGGCATAATACAACGTGATTCGACTTTTGTGTTAAGCTGTAACCTTTGGCATACTGGTTTAATACGGCTTCTTCGGGAGTATCCAACCTAGCGTGGTTGTTGACCTCGAATTCGGCAGGACGTGGGTTCGAACTTCGAATCCCCGTCCGGGCATCTAGATATGGGATTTATATGATTTACCTAAACCATTACGGGCTAGTTTTGGATGGTTCCTTCATATAGGTCATTGCCGAATACCTTTTCCTTCCTTAACCTTAGCTATTTTCCGTATGCAATGACCTCGACGTCGATAAGGCATAAAGTCAGAAGCAAAGAATAGAAAAAGGACTTAGTAAGTTGTCTGGTGATTAGAAACCGTGCACCACCCCTTTTCTACCCTGTTATCCAAATTCCGATTGACAAAAATATGTTTTATCCATATTATTCATAAATATATTTTATAAATATATTTCTCAGATACAGTACGTTACAACGTATCACCAGTACAAAATGAAACTGTAGTTTTTTCACAAAACTTTCTCCTTTGGTAACGTTTGTCGTAACATTTTTACAATGAACTTTCAACTGAGTTGTTCTTGCTCCCTTAATGGCGAGATTATTTTTGTTATAGATTATTCAATCTGTTTAATGAATAATATTGCTTGCCTTTCATCGTTAAACAAAAATTATTTACACAAAAGAGCATGGAGTTTTCTAAGATTTATGATCTCTTAAAGTTCGACTATATCACTACATGTGACGTTTCGGCACATCATCTTCCGTTTTTAGCGATCAGTCCAAGATTTTTCCTCACTACTTTTGACTCTTTCTTTCTGCGCGTGGCCCGTCCATCTAGTTTGCGTTTTTCCAACAGGTCTCCTTCTCTTCTCATTGTACAAAAACGTTGCCTTCGCCAATCTTCATTCTTCTACATTCATGACATGCTCCAGTCATTTGTGATCTTTTCTCCGTTAGAGTTTTATCTAATATGTCAACATTTAATCTCTCCATGGTGATTTAATTTCTGATTCTAGCGTCAAAATTTAATAAAATAAAATACGTATGACCCAAGTGACCGAAATGACAGTTTTTCAAATTCTGCATAATCCACCTTTATCATAACTTAACTTTTCTCCATTTCCAACTTATGGTTTAGTGTTGAATGGAAACCAGAGAGCTTAATAATGTCCTTCGATAACATAATCAAAGAGCTACTAGAGGTTAACTTCAGATTATAAGCTGCAGAAATTCCAGTTTAAACTGCAATTCGAACCGTGAACCTTTAAATCACCATTCAGTCATCTCCATACTGAGTCACTAGATCGCTTATTATTATTATCGAATTATAAACATCAAAATACCCAGTTAAAACATTGTACAAATTAACATCTTTAATCACATTTCGCCCAGTACTTCGCAACCTCAAGTGCATTCGATGTAGCTTGAGACAAATCGTCTTTGTTGCAGGATGATGGGCACATAGGGCACTGGAGCATATGGTTCATTGTTTGGTCCTCACCACACTCGCACTTGATATTGGTCTTAACGCCAATAAACATAAACAATAATTTTCGAAGAAAAGGGGAATGTTACTTTAGTACACGAGTATTTTTTCGACAGATCTGTATCTGCTCCGAGGTTGGTGTAATTTTTCATGAGAATTGAGCATAATGTTTTTTAAGAGCACACAAAGGCAGTGCAGCCACCCTCGGCGACGAAACCCTTCCGCCGGAAGTGACGCCGGGGGCGTCACTGGCGCCGCTCCAACCGGAAGGTGCGGATGTTGGCGTCTTCCGGCGTCGCGGCGAGGCAAGGGTTAAACTGTGTTGAGGGGGAGGGGGAGGGGGAGGACGTGGAGCTCACCCCGGTGATTAATGCAATTAGCAGACGCGCGTTAACTGTTCAACAAAGAACGGCACAAGCAGGGGACGGGGATCGAGGTAGAGTGTTGTTAGCTACAACGGCGAACAGTGACGTCGCATTACAAACCTTAAATAACAATTTTGGGAGACGTGCATGAAAGCATCTGATTAACACGATTTCCGTATCCTGCTCCATATTTTCATCTCCTTTGCTTTGGTCATCTCACCACTGTGTATATACGCCTCAAAAGGAAAAGTCAATATTAAACTTTAGTGAAAACTAACTGGACAGATAAAGTACGAAACGAACGAGTTTTGGAAATGATGGGTGAGGAAAGAAGTTTGTGGAAGAGTGTTAAACAAAGAAGAGACGGGATGGTAGGTCAAATTTTGAGACATGCAGGATTGGTTAAATTGTTAGTTGAGGGAACATTCGAAGGTAAGAACTGCAGATAATTGAGGACGTGGGTTGTAAGGGATATATTAAGATGGAAAGGTCAGCGCAAGATAGGATGGAATGAATTGCATCAAACATGTCTTTTTGAAAAAATGTATCTAAATTACTATAAACGTTCTAACTTTATAATGTGCATTCCCTTTCTTGAATCAGATCCGTCTATCGTTGTTGTTTCACATGCATTCTGACCAATTGTCAGGTGAGAGTTACATTTCGAACCTTCAAATCTTTGCTAGGAAAGTTGATTAATCGTGAATGTATTCGAGGAAGTTAACAAAATCAGCAGGCAGACAAGACAAAATTTATCGAAACAGCTGTTATTATTATTGTCATATAATTTCTCTTTACGTCGGAGGCGGGAAAGGGCTGATAGCAAGTAACGGGAAGTAATTCGACCATGGCTTTCTGCAGAAACAATCTCTGAATTCGCATGGAGTGGTTTCGGAAAAACGTGGAAAACCGAAATCTGGATGGCGGAACGGGGATTCGAACCGGTGTCCTCTCGAATGGCAGACCAGAAGGTTACAGTTCACGCTTTAGTATATGTCATTATTACATTCATTTTTTTATACTGCTTAACGTCTCTTAACAGCGAGGTCTTTAGAGACTGGAAAGGATAAGGGGCAAGGAATGGGAAGGAATTCGGCCATGACCTTTTGAAGGAAACATCCTGGCATTTGCCTGTAGTGATTTGGGGAAACCATGGAAAACCCTAATCTGGATGCCCGTCCTCCCGAATGTATTACATTCTATAAATCTAACAGTATTAATGTTATGTATTGTTAAAGTTGGCTCTTCCAAATATTCGGAACTCATTTTTAGACTCTTCCGTTGTTTGCTGCTCTCGCTGTTTCCTGGTGTCTTAGTCCGTTTAGTTTCTGTTCTTTCCTATGGTCTCATAGATAAACTTCGATGCAGTGGTTGTGATACAAACAGTGTCTTATTATCCAGAACAATATAAAAAAATGTATGTGTCATAAGAATTTTCATGATGCTTAGTAAAATATGCTGTACCGCATTGAAACCGTTCGACATTATATTACCTTTGTAATGATGACGGGAAAACTTGTTTTTGTTAGGTCGCCTCTTCGTACCTTTTTTTGCTTCGGGAGTAGTCAGGTTGATCAAAAATGCTTTCCGCCTCGGCAGTTCGTTTACTCACCAATTCGCTTCACTGCCAGAGTTCCTATCCCTATTACTTTTTGTCGCCTGCCAGAAGTCGTTTCTTGTTACAACCACACAACGCGTTTTTCTTTTTAACCTGTCAATCATCTGGATGGATTGTGCCAGCCACGCGACATTTAGCAAGGTCACGGCAAATGAGACACTGTGTCATTTGAGTATCGATGTGAACGTGCTGGCCATAAATGTGAGACACAATGCTAAGAAAATACTTTCCCTACATATTCAGACAGCGAGTGTTTAGGAACAGATATCTGGGAAAAATTATTTATTGATTATTTATTTGTTGCTTCCATAAATGCACATCAAAAGAATTAGTTCTGGGTTAATAACTTTAGAGTCTAAAATGTAGCAGTGATATTCTCATATTTCATAAATGTTAGCACAAGACTGAGCGGTCTGGTTGTTCATTTAGTTAAGGCGTGTGACTGTGGTCGCCGTTCGAATCCTGGTCACGATCCGCATTTTAAAGGGACTTACAAGTATCCTTTACCCCCGGAAAATCTTTGCTTTATTCGTGTAAAGATGTTCACATTCCACGTAAAATTATAGTACTGTTAGTATGGGTGATTACGACTCTGTCACTCGATCTTTGATGCTTACTTTAAATTCTACAAACAATAGAGTTGTGGAGCAAAGTGCCATTCAGCTTCGTAACTCCCACTAGAAGTGTGACTACGATTTTAAATCATCATTAAAAACAACGAAGGTTTATTTCATGATTCTATAAATCATTGTCTGATTGAGACAAATTTTTAAAACAAATGTTCTGAACTGCAAAAACTTCATCTAGCTATATAAAGTATTTTAATTTATTTTCAGTAAAACTTTTTCTTTAAATTTCGTATGAATTTTAAAGAATTCTGTTTCCTTTTTCATATGCAGACCATTCTGTCAGGTAATGTGAACTGACAACTAATTTTGATTTCAGTCTCGTACACTACTGTAAGTCAGATGGTTGTTAAAAATTGCGGTTATGAAGTATCTCAGTTGGTCAAACAACGATTCTAAACTTACATCTCTTAACCTTTACGAAACTTTCTTTGGGTCTGTTTGGATGGCGCCAGAAAGACCTGTGTCCCATTTGAATACTGTTCATTCTTTTATACGGTTTGCTTAATCCATTCAGCCAAAAAACGGAAAATTCATGTTTACGTCATAAGCAAATATTAGATTGATGTAGCTTAATGTTGTTCCGAAATAAGTAAATTGTTAACGAACATAATTTATTACCATCGAAATATAATCGGTTAAGGAAATATTGTTGATGATAATGTGGTATAGGCAATAAACTTATTAAACTCTATCATTGTTAACCAATGTAAGTTACGTGTTATAACTTTTTTTTTACCTAATACATTTTCATCATGTGAAAAGCATGACGAATATGTCCTAAGCTGACTTGTATCTGTAACATACATAATCGCAGTCAAATAGTATTCAAATACCAATTCCTTATTACGTTACTGGTGCATCCAGCTTCACTTATTTTACTGGTGTAGTACTCTGGATAGCACGGTGGTCTTGGCAACTGATGTTGGATGATGAGCTGCTGTGGGTTTTGCGGCGGTCGGTCATTTGACACTAGCGAGTTCGTTCAGTGTAATAAAAACAGTAGTGCCACAAGAAGTTTAACAATAAAACATGTTGACAACTCATCGAGGATTTTTAATGTTTGCTTATTTAGATTGTTGTGACTCTATCGGAAAGATCTTCCAAACGAATATGCTGGTTATGTAGAAAAAAAATAAACAATATTGCAAAGTACAAAGTTTACCCCGGTGGTTAAAAAATGATTGCAAGCGTACAGAAGGAGGATTCACCTAGATACACACATTCTGCAATTAGTGATTCACTTCTGGATTTATCAGTAGCAGAATTCTTCGTCGGATATAGCTGAAAAATAAAGTTTGGCGCAGCAATTTCGGAACACGACGAAAAAAATGTCATGAAATTATGTCACGTTAGTAAAAATTATAATGCCGAAAAAATACAAAAATTTCATTTTATTTCTGTTATAGTGTCATAAGAGAGTGGCCACACATAGTCTATTTAACGCCTTAATGTATTTTGTGAAACTACTTTTAATTTTCCTTATATACTCACCATTTTCGATGGCGAAAATCATATATTAAATCGTATATTGGATATCTGTTGATCTTAAAAAAAAAATGCGACGGATCATCGGATGAAATGTGAATAGTTCTGTTGATACAATGATCAGTCACAACATTATGACCACCTGCTTATTAGTGTGTTGGTCAATCTTTGGAGCGCAATACAGCAGCGATTCGGCGTGGGATGAATTCGAAAAGTTCTTGTTAGGCTTTCGGAGTAGAGGTGCACCAGAAATCTACGCACAAGTCAAACTGTTCACTTAAATTACGGGCCGGTGATTTGTGGGCGCGATACCTGGAAACGAGCATCTCGGAAACGGCGAGGCTGATTGGCTGTTCGCGTGCTACTGTAGAGAGCATCTATGCAGAGTGGTTGAAGGACGGTGAAACCACGACTGGGCGACAAGGCGGTGGACGTACACGCCTCATAACAGAACTTGCAGGTCGGATGCGTACCCACTCTGTAAAGCGGGATAGGCGGCGAGATGTTTCAGATCAGAAAGCAGAATGTGTTCACAAACACTTGTGCCTGCACCAGCACTGTACTGTCAGATCTGCCACAGCTTGCCGCCTATCCCGCTTTACAGAGTGCGTAAGCCTCCGACCTGCACGTTCTGTGATAAGGCGTGGGCGTCCACCATCTTGTTATTTTTTTTAACTGCTTTACGTCTCTCAACAGCGAGGTCTTTAGAGACGGGAAAGGATGGAGGCAAAGAATGGGAAGGAATTCGGCAATGGCCTTTTTAAGGAAGCATCCCGGCATTTGCCTGGAGTGATTTGGGAAACCATGGAAAACCCAAATCTGGATGCCCGGATGGGGATTCGAATCGCCGTCCTCCCGAATGCGAGGCCAGAACGCTATCCGTTACACCACCACGCTCGGTACCACCTTGTTGCGCAGTCTTGATTTCACCGTTCTTCAACCACTCTGCATAGACGCTCACTACAGTAACACAAGAACAGCCAATTAGCCTCGCCGTTTCCGATATGCTCGTTCCCATATGTCGCGCCCAAAAATCACCGGCCCGTAATTTAAGGGAATTGCGTGAGGTGTGCGTAAACATCTGGTGCCAGGTAACTCCGGAAAGCTAACAAGGACTTTTCGAATCAATTCTACGCCGAATTGCTGCTGTATTGCGCTCCAAAGATGGACCAACACATTAATAAGCAGGTGGTCATATTGTTATCATGCTGAATAGACTTTCATCGGACGAGTGGTATTTGTATTAATACAACTTTTATGAATGGTTCAGTGAAGTAGATCCTTGTTTCCCGCAAATTATATTTATTTTGTGACTCATCTTTTGACAGCGGCATATTTGCTCACAGACGTCGACGCAAAGGGAAGATTCAGATTTGTGATATCATGATGCATCACTGATTTGTAGTTTCTTTTTGGACAGCTTCTACTTTAAGGGGTTTACCAATGTAATGCTAAATAATATATCTGTGGTAAAAAAAATGCCACTGATAACTGCTGTTAATTTTGATAGCACCTTGTTGATTTTATCACCCTGAAATGAGGTCTACCAGAATTCAGTATACGCTTTTGTCTGGCTATTATCATAGATAAATGGATACTTAGTTTTTCGGCGTACATATAGCCCAATTGGTTTCTGAGGAATGTCCAAAATCAGGTCAGAAACTTTGTTATTAAACCATCACCATCCATTTAGAAATACTCGTTGATAACGTGTTTGGGGTAGGTGGTAGATTTACTATTGAAATGTTTGCGACAGTTCTTCACTCTGTTTGAGTGAGTGTCGTAGGCAGCTGGAAGATGAAGGGAAAGGGGAGGGGGTCGTCTCGGTGTGGGCGTTAATCAGGCGTGTTCTTCTGAGCGTCAGCTGATCACCAGAGTGAATCACCCGCGCCGATCTTCCGCATGTGTGCTTCGCGCCCCGCACTGACTCACTCCGCCCAGCAGGCCTCCTGCCACTTCGCAGACTACTGCTTTACGTATTAAACTAAGACGGTTCTACACCAGACATAGAAACTACTGCCTACAGTCATTGACACGTGGCGGAAAAGCTGACGTGACCGCTAGGAGGACTGGTCTTACGATCTGCACTGAATTGGAGGAGGATTGGTGTCTTCTAAGTCGTCGACCAATGTTTTAGGAAAATATACAACTGTTCTTTACTGCGCTTTTACTGTTCTTTTACTTGTGGCAAAAAGAAACTCGCGAAGGAAAGTATTTTATCGCATTTCATGGGCGTTTCTTTGGATGCCGTTGAAATGATGCTTCTAAAATCTAAAGCTATTTCCCGGCTGCGAGATACGTCCTGAAAGCTCGCTACAGCTTAGAAAGAAAGTATGCGTTGTAGGGTGCACACTATAGAGTTCAGCTTCCCGTCAGATCGCAGCAAAGGGAACAGCGACGTTTCATGAAGCGTTATAGTTTAATTTTTCGAACATATCGAGGAAAATAACCCTAGTAACGTTTCATGAACTAGAAGTAGTAGAAGTATGTCGGGAAAGCCTCTTACCCTACCCTTACCCTACTTCACTTCATTATTCACAAAAGAACGTTTGTTGAGTTGTATACTGACAGAATTATATGTACATATATATATATATTATTTTTTTGGATTTCAACAGAAATTCTGGTTAGTAATGTTTACATAAGCTGACTTTCAACGTTCAATTCAGTTGTAGGCTGTAGATAAATTGGAAAAGAAAATCCAAGCCAGTTAATCTAAGATTTTATTATATGCCAGAATTTTTGTAAATTTCGTTTGCAATCACCGAGCGCAAATTATATCGTAAGGTTGCATTCTTTAAGAAACACTAACTAATCAATCGAAGTTTTTGATAGCTTGCAGTTTCAAGAGACAACCAGATCACTATCACCTGAAGATGTCCCAGATGAAGCGTTCGAATAGTAACGCTAAAAAAGCAAACTTCGAAGGTATACTCGAGAAGACTTCTATGTAATTATGCACCAAGAAATTCTCCGTTCTTTGAAATGAAAGACGTCAACTATTGCACTTGTACAATTATTTTTGTACACCTTTCTTGTATAATATAATAGTAGGCCTATACCTTTAAATAATTTTTCCATTTAAAAGGATCAACAAATGAATGAATCGTAATGGGATGATGTTTGGCTAAACACTCTTCTCGGTGTTTTAATAACCGTCAGACTGTTTGAGTTTGCCACTGTGCGGCGAAATCTGTTCAGAGCAAATTTCCAAAAGAACTTTTACTGAAGAGTGAAATGGTAGAAAAAGATTTTTGTTTATTGGATTTCTGTAGACGCACAATCAAAGCTATCACCATGCTTCTTATATTTATTACAAAATCTCCGTTATGAAATATAAATAACGTCGTTGGAATTGTGTCCAGATGGTTCAAATAAAGACCAGGTAACTACAGAATAGGTTCACAACAATATTTATTTAAATAGCTGAAATGTTTGGAAGAAATTAATGAAATTACAGGTAATCACGGTAAAGGCATTTATGAATCGCAGACTCTCGTAAGAGTGTAAGACAGACTTCAGTGCATAAAGAAAGTGCTCAATATTGCTTAAAATTTTTACACAATAAGAATTATGTTCAATTATTCAGTAACCATATTTGCGGATATAGGCAACCATTTAGTTGTTATTATAAGGTTTAAAATTATAATAGTGACGCAAGGTTAATTTGTTACATTAAAGAGGCAGCATGTTTGGCGTTCTGTGCTAAGTTCTACTTTAGAGACAACTATGGAAAAGTTCCCCAAACTTGATTCATTTATCTGAACAGGAAGAAAATAACCGTCCTGCCTGCTGATGGTGTAAGACTACAGAGTAGCAGAGCGTGTCTCACCCTTGTGGGGCAGGTCGTCGGAGGAGAGGCTGGCGGCGGCGGGGTGGGTGGCGCCGGGCCATGGGGCGGCAGCCGCCCCCAGAGGGTGCTGCGACACCGGCAGAATGGTGGCGGCGGTCAGGCGGCTAGGCAGCATGCGGCAACCTGCAACACAACGCAATCCTAACCATAATTGTCTATACTAATAAAACGTTCACTATGTAGCCATGTCCGTGGCGTCACGCAGCCAGAGATACTACTACACAGTAGAGTGTAACAGGCCTCAAACCTAGTCTTTAAATGGAATTGTGTTTTATGAAGCATTTGTAACAATTTAGGGGTAGAGTGAGTATGATTTTGTATGTTTGTCTTGAAATTTATTGTAAATGGACTTTGTTTTATGAAAAGAAATTATGTAAACAATATTTATAGCGCGTGTCACGAACGAAGGCGGGTCGCGCAGAGAGAAAGAGAAATAGGGTTGATATAGAATATCCGACGTTGCCGCGTTTGACTATTCGCAGTACAGTTCTAAGGCTAGTATTACACGCTTTGGCAGTTCTCTCTTGAGCTTTGGTAACGTCACACATCGGCCCTCTCGCATCTGCTTTGCGCTTAAAATGCTTATATATTTTAAAAAACTTGCTTTCTACTTTGACTATGCAGAACCTTAGGCTTATGCTGCTCATCTTCCATTATTTAGAATTGGAATTATTGCAATGTTCACTGATTTACAACTGTACACTTGGCAAACACATTGCATTCAACACTCGCGTTAAACACGACAGGCTCTGGATTGTTATTGAATGTGATTGGCTACTGGTAGAGTGATGACGTACATCTACATCTACATCTACATCTATACTCTGCAAATCACAAATACTTTGGGTGGCAGAGGGTGCTAGCACCAATCCTAATTCTGCGCATTCCAATCCCGAACATATCGAGGAAAGAAGGAATACATAAATGAATCAGTATGGCATCTTATTTCTCTAATCTTATCCCTCCTGTCATTGCGACCTAAATAGGTTGGCGGAAGAAGTATTTCGTTGCACTCGTAACTTAAAGATTTTCGCATATTCTCCACCAAATTCAAACGAAAACGACGTCACCTGTCCGCCAAACAATCCAGTCCAACCCACGAATCAGCTCTGTGACACGTATGGACTGTTACTAGCAGTCACGAATCTAGCGGCTCTTCTCTGTACTCGCTAAACTGGGACTCCATCGTTCGTGACGCGCACTATAATACGTTTAAGAATAGAACTATTCAAGAGAATTACTTAAATGTTTGTAATTGCAAGTATTAAGGTGAGCGACGATGTTTAAAGGATGATTTACTACAGTTTTAAAATGATTTATGTGGATAATTTTGTGATTAAATACCTTTAATTTTCATTTTTGAGCATTTCGTAATGATTGTAAACGATTATGTATCAATTTTGATTGGTTTTAATATATTTTTAATTGTTTAAGTATTGTTGAAGTTCGAGAAATACCTGTCGGAAGCCTTTGTAATGTTCTAGAACTTTCGATGAAACTTATATAAAGCGAACGACAGAGACAGTTGAAACAGTTTATGGACAGACTTTTTAGCGAACAGTTTTACGTGTATTGTGAGAGTGTGTGGCAT
>JARYHS010012519.1:68084699-68258843 GCA_031002005.1 Vandiemenella viatica | reverse complement strand
GTGAAAACGCGCAGACATCGATTTTTTTTTTTTTTGGAGGGGGCGGGTTGACTTGAGGTAAAGGGGACCTACAGTTTAATGTGTAATCCGAACCACGGAAGCATTCTGGCGTATTTCACTGTCGGGTTAAAGAGGACCATATCAACGATTTTATCGCCTTACTTAAACAACATGTTACCCGGAAATACCAAAAGAATAAACTTCAGTAGAAAAATGTCTTATTACCAAAGCATCTCACTGCTACAACAGTATCGGTATAAAAATTCTATGACAAGCTAGATATTATCCTGGCAAACAACCATGACAGTTGAAACTCTTTCATCTATCGTGATATTAATGTATGTCCACCACGTGTATACAAACGTTTCAGTTCTTTATGGAAATACCGCTTGTATATTGAGGCCAACGCTGCATTGGTAATTCCACGTGGCAGCCAATGGTGGTTGAAAATGATAAAAAACATAGTGCGTCACATCGCTTTCGTATCACGAAAAAACATTAGAAATTTATATTTGTATACCTCTCTGGACTTTAAGAAGTGGCTATGGTTGGGTTGAAATACGACACAGTTTCATAATTCAAATAAGTTCTTTTCTTTGCATACAAGTATTAGTACTGTGTAATTTATTTTCTCTTCAAGATTTTCTGCCTTTTTAGCTGAAAGTAATTCCAGCTGTATCATATACTTATTTTACTAAAGCTTCTTCAAGTCTCTTGGTTAAATGCATAATTATTCAAGGAGATTATTCAGCACATCTGATTCATTCACAAGTAAACTCGATCGTACCTCCTTACAAGTATTCATTTCCCAAGGACTTAGAATATTCTTCTGATTGTATCTTATTTATATTAACTCTGCTGCAATACCTGTCTTAAATCACAGACCACTGTTATTTTTGTAAGGTTTGACATGAAATTTTTTGCTTGTCACTTCTGGAATGTTAGAATGGCCTCTGCATTTAAAGACGGCTCTATCATAACGTAGCACCAGAATTTGATGATGGATTCTTATGTAACTTGACGAGACAAATCGGAAGTGAAGAATAAAAGTTTTTAGCTCGAGGTATCGACTGTCAAAAATTAGCTGTCCATTTGGCGACCGTTTTCTTCTGGTCCAGGACGCATTTCAACTTAATGACAACCGCTAAGAAGAAAACAAATAACCCACTATGCATTTACATGGCGTATTTCCTTGTGGCTTTGGCGATTTTTTTCTGGTCCAAATTGCATTTCAACGTAACAAACTCTATTTTGAAATAGTACGTATATCTCGAGAACAAGGCAAGATTTTTTTTTTTAAATTACTCCTCACTTTTGTTTAACTGTCGAGTTATATGACAATCCATCATCGAATTTCGGCGCCACGCTTATCGTGGAATCCGCAATTTAAAAACTTTTTTTTCCTGTATAAAAGTCTTAGTGTATCTTTGTCCGGCACACACAGTATATTGGTTGATGTTCTTGATCTAGGTCTTGCTGGGTTTGGAGCGGTCCCGGATGTCCATGGAGGGCTGGGTGTGACCTTGTCAGGCCACCACAAACCAGAGGAGACAGCGCTACAGACCGCACCCACCTCGTAACCCGATACTTCAACCGGAACGCTAAACTCGATAAGCACCTCGCCCACTCAGTCGGTGAACATACTTGTTGCGCAGCGCCGGCTCGTAACAGAGACTTGACTGTGACATTTGCACTATTCAAAGAGCACGGCCTATAATTATGCTAGGTTTTTGTTTTTTTTAATTGGACTCCCCGTCCCCCTAAATGAGATTTGGTAAGATATGGTGCGACCCCCTTCTCCCTCCCCTTACGTGAGATTTGCCTTATAATTTTTAAATAATTAAATTAATTTGACCTGTTCAAGTATTTTTCTTTATTCAGCGAAATACCTAAGGGATAATGCTGATGTCGTCCACGTACTACCGATTTTGTAATACAATATATTATCCGTTACAATAATGCTGAATTAAAATGTTGACGAGAGATTTTTAAGTCCCTCCCCTATTTTCCTTTAAGTGAGATTTGGTAAGATTTCTCCGCCCCCCCCCCCCCTCTATTTTGATCCCGCGTAATTGGTGGATGCCCCCAAAGTGTATCCAGACTGTTACTATGTAACAAAGATTGGAATGATCTCCGCACGTCGTTTAGTGGTATTACTGAAGATCACGTGTTAAGAAATCCTTAACATCTTTTTACGCGGTTACAGCAATTTATACGGAGCAAGTGTAAAAAGTCAACCGTACTAAATTATTGAATATGGGGCAAATGTAGAAGAAAAGATTTAATTACTGTACAAGCATAATGGGTGAGTGGTAAGAGCCAGGGCTGGCATTCAGAAGGACGCGGGTTAAAATGTCATTCAGCCATCCAGATTTCGGTTTTAGATGATTTCCCTAAACCACTCTATGGGCACGCGGGATGGTTCCTTTACAAAGCCATGACTGATTTCCTTCTCATACCTTTTTCCTCAAATCATATCCCGGCACCTAGACGTCAACGAGCCGTAAATTTCGAAGCAAAATAAAACAAACAAAAATCTGCAATGAGAAGTTGCTGATGAACAGAAGACGTCAGATCCTTCTGTAGCACAAATGCGAATCAGAACGATGACAGTATATTCCCATTGGAGAATATTCTATACTAATCTAGATTCAGACATGTCATAACTGGTTGGTTGCCACGAATATGGATCAGTCCTTGAAACAAACTACGCTAGTGTTCACTCCAGTTTAAGCAGGGAATAACTATTCTCCTGGAAAAATACTTCGATTTCTTCCATAACGATCACTGTCCCTTTATTCTTTTTATACGCGTATTTTTCTAGTTTTACAGCTTTATCAATCCTTGCTTCAGGATGCATCCTATTTAATTCATTATTAAAAAAAAAATTACAATAGAGCACATGATTCGGTGGTAATTTCCCTATACACCCATCTTCCCATTTTGCTGCACCCATTGCCCTCTACAAATTTTAACTCTGAATTCTTTCAACGTTTTGGGTAAATTATTCATCATTTCCCTTGGTAACTTATTCCAATCCCTGACACCCTTACCTAACAAAATAGAATCTTCCCACACCCTTGTGGCTGAAATTAAATGCCAGCTTATGATCATGGCCACCTTTTCCATTCCACGCATTACTTTTCATACCTACACCAATATCTTTCCATGCTTCATCACTAGTATACGGCTTTTACACTCTCATGAGCCTCTTCACCCTCCTCTTGTCTTGCAATGAGTCCCATTCCAGCTCTTTTATCATATCTGTTACTGATTCCATTCTGCGATAATTTCCTGAAACAAATCTAGCAGCCCTTTCTTGCACCTTCTCCAACTTCTGTATTTGATACTCAAAATGAGCGTTCCATACTTCACAACCATATTCGAGCAATGGTCTGACCAAAGTTTTGTAACGCAGTTCCTTTACTTCCCTCATACATCACCCCATCACAAGTGCAGAATTTTTAAACGTTTTCCTACCACCTGTCAAATGTGTCCTGCCCGGATATTTACATTTCAAGTCTTCAGCAAGTAATTCTTTTCCCACCTTATAATCATAATCAACCTTTTGTTTTTATTTGTGTATCTAATAAGCTGACTCCTCTTTGCATTTATCTTCATCCCATGTTTACCAACCCAACTAGATATACTGTTCAGATCACCCTGCAACTGTTTACAGTCCTCTACCGAAGCCAGATGAGCTATATTTTACAATTTAATGTTACGTAATTTGGTTCTAGTTCCTTCCAAGCTAATCGATCTTGAGCAACTCTTTTCCAGTTCACGCCTGTTACTCGTCGTATGACTCTATCCCAACGTTCCGGGTGTATTTTTTTTACTCTCATAAAATTCGGTGATTGTTGTGAACGCGATCGAGTTTCATGCTGATACGTATCGCTTTTCTATAATGGCCACACTTGGTGAGTATCTACAGTTTTCTTTTAATCCGAACAAACGAGCGCTCCGAACCTGCAACCTGCTCATTAAGCCGCGTTCCCACGACGTCTTGTAACGAAGGCGAGACGGGACGGGACGAATACTCAACAACACGCCATGGGAACAGGGCCGCCTCTGCTAGCGGAGACGAGACGCAGCTACCCATTCTGTGTCAGTAAACATCACAGGCGTGCGTAGTGGAGCGCTGTTGCCAACGGTTTGCAGCAGCTGTGCGCACCCCTTCTGTTGCTGTACAGTGCTCTGTGCCAAACGACACTAGGCAACGTGGTGGGGAGGTGGTGGCGAGGTAAGCGAGGGCTAACCTGTGGCGCGCGCTCGTCCCTACACTTCGGCTAGTGAGATCCCGTCCCTCCTTCGTTACTAGACGTCGTGGGAACACGGCTTTAGAGCGCTAGTAGCCGGCGTACTCACGCTGGGTATGTTGTCGTTGGAGCAGACCGCCTCCTGCAGCAGCCGGTCCCTGATCTCCCAGGCGAAGATGGACGGGCACTCCCTCTTGTACTGCGAGATCTTGCTGACCACCTCGGCCGTGGCTACTCGCGGCTTCGAGCCACCGATCGCCCGAGGGCGGATGGACCCCGTCTCGTAGTACCTGCAACACAACATGTATACCAACCGTAAGATGTGAGGCAGTTGAGGATGTAATTTAGACAGTGAGTATTTAAATACATAATGGGGAAATATACACTAGTCAAATCAATGGACTGGATCGACCAATATAACCACGTAAAAAAACGGCTGGGTAATTAGATGCATTCCTTTTATATTTTACAGTAGCTTTTCCTTTTTTTCCTACGCTTATAACTTTTTCCTTCAACCACAGCTATTGTGTTCCGATTTTACATTTAATTTTCAGTCTCCTAGTTTTTATTTTTCTTGATGGTACATTGTTCTTTCACACTTTAACAATTATATTCTACTCAGTTTGAACTATTTGATGAGTCCATTGCAATATCCTTTTTTCTGTTTATTATTTTACTTTATTTATGGACAACATGTGTATATTATGATTTATTTCCCAATTTTTTAAAGTTTTTTTCGGCTATTTTTCTTGACACACTTATTTTTGAAACTCTTTCTTGTTTTACCACTCTATTTTTTTTAAATTTGATCTATAGGTTGATTCCATTCTAATTTGCTCTTTTGTATATATTTTATGTATTGAGCATATTCTGGTTTCTTTGCCAATTTTTTCCTTGTAATATTTCGTAGCGGACTTACATTTAAACTTCTTATTTTGTTTTAGATGCCTTTTTTGATTTCGTATTGATAGCGATGCTTGTGTTTATCTAACCATGAAATGCGTGTTGCATGATATTAATGTCTTTTGCAATTTGCTGTTGTTCTCGCCTGGTATCCCGTTCTCTTAATTATTTCTCTATAAGTCGATTGCTAATCACTGATATACCTATCACATCAATTCCACTTGTATAATTATTATAGCTAGACGTTAGCTAATATTTGTTTATTATGCCTGTAATTATAAAGAGTTTTCTTGTATTTTCATAGTGGATATGTTAAAATTGTGTTAGAGTCTCGTTCGAGCAGCGGTACGGTACGGTCGGTTTTCCTGGTACGCGAAGTTTCCCTGTGTGCCGAGTTAACACTATCGCGAACCGTGCGCTTAACCAACACAAGTTTACCTGTCGACAACCGGAATATCTACACTAGTGCAACCTCTAATTACGTAAATTGTTACCTAAACCGGCGGCGGTTGCGTCGGTAATCGTCATGCACAGTGGGGAGTATGGTGAAGGCGGAACGCAGCAGAACAACCCAGCGAACCCAGTTCCACAATCAGATGGAGACGACGAGTTACCCTCAGTGATACGAAGTGCTATTCAAACAGTGGCAGTGAACGTAGCAGATGACGAGCTTCATATGTACGTAGAAGAACCCAGATCATCGAAACGCCCGTGCGGAAAACCAGGACGACCAGCAGCCTGCAGGAAAAACGGAGAAAATGCCACGCGTCTCCAAATCGCAGTCAGCTGTCGCAGCCAGAGCAGAGGAGTCAACAACAACACCAGCCCAACAGCCTACGCCAATGAACGAAGTGAGTAATGGTGCCCCTACATCAACCCCTACCAGGCTTGTGTCTAATAACTATGAGATGTATGATAAGGGCCCATTTGTGATCATAGTTGAAAGCACTGACAAAAAGGTGGGGAAGTTACATCCAATGGCTCTAGGGAAAATGCTCCGGATGGAAAGTGGGACCTCCTTTAATAATATCATTAACATCTACCCTGCAGGGCAAAATAGAGTAAAAATTGAACTATCCACTGCGGCGGCAGCTAATGCACTGGTGAGAAGTAATGTATTCCCCAGGTACAACTTGAAGCATATATCCCTAGCTACCTGGTCACTAAACAAGGGATCATTAGGAATATAGAGGACATCATTATCAGAGGAAGAGATCTTAGCAGTCATTTGCAGCCCAGTTCAGGTCATTTCAGTAAGAAGATTTTACAAAAACACAGTAGAAAATAACGCAACTATAAAGAAACCATTACCAGTTTGTTCTATTACATTTAAAGCACAAAAAAGGCCCGACAATGTGAAAATCCATGGAGTCCGTTGTCCGGTAGAACCTTATGTACCGACTGTTCTCCAGTGCTTCAACTGTTTGCGCTATGGCCATAATAGCAAGCAATGCCGTAGCCAAACACGTTGCAAATATTGTGGCGGTACTCACGATAGCAGCACCTGCACTATTACCTCTCAACCTTCATGTTTATACTGCGCAGGCCCCCATATGGCTACTGATAAATCATGCCCGGAGTTCATAAAACAGAAGGAAATAAAACGTAGGATGGCCTACCAAGACATTAGCTACCGTGAGGCACTAGCCTCTTTAGATAACAGACAATACGCTAGGGCTGCGGCTGCCTCACCACCTGACACAAGAGACATCGCCGAGTTCCCTACATTACCTAACAACCAGGGTACGCTCCCATTTCCACAGGACACCCCAGCGCAACTGGACAACTTTAAGACATATCAAAATACAAACCCCGGACCATTCAGACGGGACCCCATGATCCTACCCGGAAGCCACATTAAAACTGCCCGACCCCAACAGATACCTACACCGAGACATAGCGATAACTGGAAGGGCTACCAACAACTCCTAATACCAAACCAAAGACCATTGGATCCAATACCAGCTAGCAAATCCAATCCTGTAGATGAACCAGGTGCTACCACAAGCCCACTGGGCAGAGACCACATAATAGATATAATACTTCACTGTGTCATCTCCCTGGTACAGAACACCCAACTTGGAGGAAACCCAATACCAATAGATGCGTTAAGGGAAAACATCAGTAATCTGATCAGTAACTCAATAGTTGATCGCCATTATGGCCAAGCCCAATAACATTCTCCAGTGTAACATTCGAGCCACCCACGCAAATAGAGAAAATTTGATCCAACAAAAATGGCTACACAAATTAATAACATGCTGTATTGGAACGCAAGGTCCTTACGATCTAATAAAGAAAGTTTGAGCGGGCTCTAAATATGCACGATGTAGCTATTGGGACAGTAGTGGAAACCTGGCTAAAGCCAGAAGATAAACTAACAGTTAAAGGCTACAATGTAATCAGATGTGACAGGATACATGGATACGGTGGGGCAGCGCTCATAATTAAAAAATGCTTAGAATACAGGACCATTCAGCTAATCAACAGTAATACAGCCCTTGAGGCCTGCGCAGCTAGCATTAAGAGCGGCCACACCTATATAACAGTTGCAGCAGTATACAGAGCACCTAATACAACTGTATCAAAACAACAACTTATACGGCTCTTAAGACAACTCCCACAACCATATATTATCATGGGTGATTTTAATGGCCATAACACAGCTTGGGGAAGTAGTAACTCAGATCGTATGGGCCGAATCCTCATGGAGGCAATAGAAGAGGAAAACTTGGTAATTTTAAATGATTGTTCGGAAACCCGGATTATCAAGCCAACGGAAAACAAATCCGCTGTGGATATTACTATTTCTTCACCTGCGCTTGCACACCTCTACAACTGGGAAGTCCTCCAGGAACCATTGGGGTCGGACCATCTCCCCATCCTGTTGAGATCGAGATGCCGCAATCCAAAAGATAGCGCCCCATCCCCAACATATAAATGGAATCTGGCTAAGGCTAATTGGATAAAGTATCGGGAAACAGTAAATGCATATATAGAAGAGGATAGTAAATCAGATAATGGAAGTGAAAACTACAATTATATCCTTAAAACCATAGAGAGAGCCGCAACAGAAGCGATCCCGATAAACAAACCAAGGAAGCAAAACCCACGTATAACCCCCCCGTGGTGGGACAACGATTGCAGTCACTTGGTGCAAGAAAGGAAAGAGGCTTTGAAAAACTACAAAAGGTGCTGCACAGAAGAGAACTATATTACCCTTATGAAAATACAGGCACGCACGAAGAGATTATTAAAAGAGAAGAAGAGGCAAGGCTGGAGAAAGTTCTGTGAAAGCTTGAATAAAAACACACCGCTGACACAGATATGGAAACGGGTGAAGAGCTTTCGCCATGCTGTTGACGACCACCAACATCCCACAGAGATTAAGCCAGAAATC
The DNA here is from genome assembly GCA_031002005.1 of Vandiemenella viatica. Classification (NCBI taxonomy): domain Eukaryota; kingdom Metazoa; phylum Arthropoda; class Insecta; order Orthoptera; family Morabidae; genus Vandiemenella; species Vandiemenella viatica. The sequence goes on along the minus strand of JARYHS010012519.1, from coordinate 68,250,281 downwards.
GCAGAAGGAATACTCGCCAGACTGACCCCTCCGGCAGCACACAATCACATATGGCTGCAACCAAGTATGGATCAGGAGCACCCTATACTCAAACCATTTGACATGATCGACTTGGAAAGGACACTATTAAACTGCAGCAATACAGCCCCTGGACCTGATAATATTTCATACTCAATGATAAAACACCTACCTACCTCTGGAAAATCCATTCTACTAAGCATGTTAAACAAGGTATGGCAAGAAGGAAGATATACCCCTGAACTAAAAACTGGCAGGATAATACCCCTGCTAAAACCAGGAAAGGACTCCAAAGATGCAGCCTCCTATCGACCAATAACCCTTCTACCGTGTCCCCTTAAGATCCTAGAAAAAATGGTCAAACACAGGATGGAGTGGTACATCGAAAACAACAACTTGTTACCAGAACACCAGTTGGGTTTCCGGAAAGGTAAAGGAACCAATGAGTTATTGGCACAACTGGTAACAGACATACAAAATTGCCAGAGTAGGAATGGATACCTGTATGCCGTATATATTGATCTATCTAGTGCCTACGATAACGTCAGCATCCCAGTATTGGCAGATAAGCTAAAACGCATGAGGTTCCCACACAGGTTCATAGGAAACATATGTGCACTACTACAAAACAGAATCTTGATCATTAATAGTAAAACAGGCAGAGTTGGACCAAGAGAGACTAGCAGCGGTCTACCGCAAGGCTCTACATTATCCCCGCTACTATTCAACATATACACATCAGACCTAGCACAGATACTAGCAGAAAACACATATATACTACAATATGCTGATGATTTATGTATATATGCAATTGGAAATACAATACTAGAGGCCAAGGAAGCTCTATCCACCACGCTGATAAACCTTGAAAAATGGTTGAGGGAAAATGGAATGACGATTGCCCCCGAAAAATCAGAAGCCTGTATATATACGCGTCACAAACTACCACATATAACTTCAGTCAACATAGGTCCCTACAAAATACCATACAAAAGGAACGTAAAATACCTAGGACTAATAATAGACTCAAAACTGACCTGGGCACAACACATAAAGCATATTCTAAAGAAATGTGAGAAAGCCATCAATGTAATGAGGGCCACTACCGGATATTGGTGGGGGACAGACCCACAAACAAGCATATTACTGTACCGAACGCTAGTCCGACCACACCTTGACTACGGATGCATATGTTATGGAGGCGCATCAAACAGCTTAACCCAACAACTAGACAAAGTCCAGTACAAGGCGTTACGCCTGTGCACTGGGGCGATGCTTCAACACCTACAAACGCCCTATTAGTAGAGGCCCTGGAACCGCCACTGGAAATACGAAGGGAATATATAAGTGCAAAATTCGTGCTAAGACAACTACAAACGCCCAACAGTTCTCTGATAAAAGCAATAACAACATTAGAAAGAAACTGCAAAACATTACACTTTTGGAAACGGAAACGGACACCTCTGCTAGCACAGCGTACTCTGAAGTAAAACAATATCAAAACATGATATATACCCTATCGAAACTCCCGTGCTTCCAAGTTAACTACGATACAACCACCATGAAACCCAATAATGAAATGAATATACCATTTGGGGAAAACTCAGAGCAGAATAGAGCCTTGATAGCCGACCACACGGATGCAGACAATGATATATGTCACATATACACGGACGGCTCCAAGACTGAAGAGGGCGTGGGGTGTGCATATGTAGTAACACAAACCTCAAATGTTGGCATGTATAAACTTCCGAAAGAAGCCACTGTATACACCGCAGAAATGACAGCCATCCTAAAGGCAGTACAATATGCGCAAGATACACCGCAAACGAAGATTATCATCTGGTCTGACTCAAGAAGCGCGATCGAATCACTTAACAATCTACATGCTGGCAACGGGAGAAATATACTAGGCTACAAAATCATGGAACAGATACAGCACCTACAGAGCGCCCAAAAACAGGTATACCTGATCTGGATCAAAGCACACACAGGTATACCAGGAAATGAACTGGCAGATACAGCAGCCAAAACAGCAAACAAAATCAGGAAGAACCCACCCCCTGGCACCAGCTACAGACATCATATCCACAATCAGACGCAACACAAGAGATAAATGGAACAATATATGGAGAAAATCCATAGAAAACAAAGGCAAACACTACGGATACCTACACCCAACGATCCCATCCAAACAGTGGTACCAAACATGGTACGTAACAAGAAAAACCATGAGCATTATAGCTAGGATAAAATTCAACCACGGTAGCTTCCGAAAACATCTATATAGACTAAACCTAATAGCATCTCCTCTTTGCGGCTGTGATGAGACGAGCGAGGGGGATATAAATCATATGTTATTTGCATGCAAAAGGCACTGGCAGGCAGTCCACCAGACTGCTGGAAGATCTGCAACAGCTAGGTGTTAGCCTCCCGACAAACACCTTGAACATTTTGGGCACGGAGGACCGAAGAGTGTACAAGGCCATTGTGACGTTTAAAGTGAGTAACAACATAAAAATATAAATCCGCCCGATCCTAAGGGACGGTGACCAGTAGACTGTCTGTCTAAACAGCAAAATACTTCCCTGAGATGTCTGCTATGCAGAATTCAACGGCATACGGTGTGAGATCTAAAACATCCTAACCCCATGTCCAAAATCATAAAGGAGTACTCTAAATGTGATTTGTAGAGGTGTAGGCAGAGACCAGTATGAAGGACAGTGTGACATGAGATCTGTTAGCTTCAACAGCTTATAAGGTGTGATAAACATGGTTCTGCTAATGCAAAGAGCAAATTTGTACTACCCCAAAATGTTTACAATGTAAATATTTGTGTTGCAAGTTTCACTGTTTGTAATAGGTATTTTTGTAATAACTTTAAACATGTAAACTAAACTTGGTACCCAGATGTAAGTTTATAATAATGAAATATGGTGGCAGATGTAATTCAACAAGGCGTATAACTCATTGTAATAACTATATGTATTTGTGCTGACTGCATGGTCTTGGAAACCAGATGCCAATAAAAATAAAAAATGTAGATGTGTAGGCAGAGACCAGTATGAAGGACAGTGTGACATGAGATCTGTTAGCTTCAACAGCTTATAAGGTGTGATAAACATGGTTCTGCTAATGCAAAGAGCAAATCTGTACTACCCCAAAATGTTTACAATGTAAATATTTGTGTTGTAAGTTTCACTGTTTGTAATAGGAATTTTTGTAATAACTTTAAACATGTAAACTAAACTTGGTAGCCAGATGTACGTTTATAAATCATGATAGATGGTGGTAGATGTAATTCAACAAGGCATGTAACTCATTGTAATAACTATATGTATTTGTGCTGGCTGCATGGTCTTGGAAACCAGATGCCAATTTAAAAAAAAAAAAAAAAGTAGATGTGTAGGCAGAGACCAGTATGAAGGTCAGTGTGACATGAGATCTGTTAGCTTCAACAGCTTATTAGGTGTGATAAACATGGTTCTGCTAATGCAAAGAGCAAATTTGTACTACCCCAAAATGTTTACAATGTAAATATTTGTGTTGTAAGTTTCACTGTTTGTAATAGGAATTTTTGTAATAACTTTAATCATGTAAACTAAACTTGGTACCCAGATGTATGTTTATAAATCATGAAAGATGGTGGTAGATGTAATTCAACAAGGCGTGTAACTCATTGTAATAACTATATGTATTTGTGCTGGCTGCATGGTCTTGGAAACCAGATGCCAATAAAAATAAAAAATGTAGATGTGTAGGCAGAGACCAGTATGAAGGACAGTGTGACATGAGATCTGTTAGCTTCAACAGCTTATAAGGTGTGATAAACATGGTTCTGCTAATGCAAAGAGCAAATTTGTACTACCCCAAAATGTTTACAATGTAAATATTTGTGTTGTAAGTTTCACTGTTTGTAATAGGAATTTTTGTAATAACTTTAAACATGTAAACTAAACTTGGTACCCAGATGTACGTTTATAAATCATGAAAGATGGAGGTAGATGTAATTCAACAAGGCATGTAACTCATTGTAATAACTATATGTATTTGTGCTGGCTGCATGGTCTTGGAAACCAGATGCCAATAAAAAAAAAAAAAAAAAAAAAAAAAAAAAAAAAAAAAAAATTGTGTTACAAGGCTCCAATAACATGTTAGCAACAAACGCAGAATTCAAACATTCCTAGCCCCACAAAAATTTACAGTTCCGTCTTTTCTTTTGACAATTCTAGGTAATTTTTTTGTCCCTCTTTTTCGTGTTAGGCGTTTTTTAATTTTTTAATTCGATTTTTTGTTGTTATAATTGTTCAACAGCAAACAATTGCAAAAATAAATAAATATCAATGTACATGTTATCTGCCCAGATGCCCACGGATTGCTATCTTCAGGAAATTAGGTTAACTGTATTGCTATAGAATAATAGATTCATAATAAATTCCTGCGATAACTTAATCTAATATACACAATAAACACAAAAATCCAACAAGCAGATATTTCAAGAAACCTCTCAGTTACACAGCGAGAACACAAAAAAATCTCTGTGCCAACCGCGTGCATGAGACAATATTATGGCCTAATAACGATCCTTAGACAAATGGTACTGGAATCCATTGCTTACTATCAATGCAGCCTCACATCTGCAGGAAGCTTCCAGTCTTCACGAGTTATCAAATATCTCCTATTATCAGATTTGAATATTTTGGATACATTCTCCACGTATCTGAAACCACGCAATGCACAGTGACGTAACTAGACCCGCAATACCAATTCCGCTTGTGTGAAATCTTTTATTTTTTGGAAGTACTATTTATTCATGGCTTTGAATTTGACATGGAAAGATTTTTTGCTAAAATCTTGTCTGTTAGTAGAAAAGCATTTTATTAACCCATTAGAAAGAACATATTTGAATTATTTTTGTTGCTATAGTTTTGATTCCGTTCTGTACCCGTTCCCTTAACTCCAGATAGCAGCTAATTTCGACTATTTCGTCACCTAATCTAAGCCGATAAATCCATTAAGAAAAGGGCACCTATGGATTATATGTAAGGTAAATTGTTGAGCTTTTGTATCAACTTCACATAAAACATAGTTGGTTAACATAGAGGTTATTACAGTGTAATGTAATGTAATTCGGAAAGCAAATCGTATGCTCCGATTTCTAGGTCGTAATTTAAATCAATGCACTCCGGAAGTTAAATCGATTGCATATAAGTCACTAGTGCGTCCTCACTTAGAATATTGTTGTTCTGTATGGGGTCCCCATCAAAAGGGGTTATTAGAGAAGGTCCAAAGAAGAGCCATCCGATTCGTAACAGGTATATATAGTTGGAGGGAAAGCGTAAGTGCGATGTTGAAGGAGTTAGGTTGGGAAGAGCTGGAACACCGAAGGCGTTGCTCTCAACAAATAAGCTAACTGAAAAATTCACGACTGACATATTTCGGAATGACAGCAAACAAATGTTGCTACCAGCAACATTCGTATCTTGGAATGGCCGTGAAAATAAGATAAGAGAAACCAGGGCCAGAACCGATTACTTTCTGTATTCATTTTTTCCACGAGCGATTAGGGAATGGAATAGAAAGGATTTACCGGGCGAGTAAACTTAAAATTCGACAGGAGTAGCTTTCGATAAAGCTCTCCGGCCATCCTGATCTGGGTTTTCAATGGTTTTTCCAGATCACTCCACGCGAATGCTTAGATGGTTCCTCACAACAGCCCATGGGCGCCTCCTGCCATATCCCTTCCAAACTATTACCCTTTCGCATAGGTGCAATGCACCCTACGCCACACACTTTTAGTGAATCGCGGAGTAATAGTAATAATAATAATAAGGTTTGGATCCGAGGTCATCTTGATATCCTACACCTGAGTCAGCAGACCTCCACCCCGGTTGCGGAAAACTGTTTGTAAACCCACTGAATGATAACCATATCTGGGGAGACATGTCGGCTGTCGGGTGGTGACGTGATCCTGGAAGACGTGTGCTCTCGCTTGACCGAGTTCTCAGCCAGCCTCGCCCTGACAGCTCAGGTACAGACCCTCCACCTGTTGTCGTACACCCCGCCAGCTGATTGGCTAATGGTCTTCACTTCCGTCACCACACAGCTGTTGTTTAGAGGACGCTGCATCAATCCTCCGTATTTGTAATCGAGAATCGAAGAAGATTTGAAGTCGGTATATTTTTCAGTCAAGTAACATAGTACAAAGATACAGTTCTATGGTTCCATTCCCAAAGTAAAAAACGGGTCCTATCGCTGTCACTTTGCATTAAAATGTGTCAGGCATTGATTTTTGAGCCGTCTGATCTGCCACATGCGAGGTATGTATTGAGACCCTTACGAAACTTCAAATACTCACGGCTTGACACACACTTGCCTTTTCTTTGTTTTCTAGTAAAACTTTGCTAAAATATCATCTTGTACTTGTGTCTCGACTGAGGGTTAAGGACATAAAATCGCATGGTGGGTGGATGGTTATTCTGGCATTTGGGGGATCGATCGATTCTAGTCCGACCAACCAAAACTTTCATTGAATTTCTATAGTTTCGCGACATCGTTGAAGGAGAAAGCCTGCAAAATTCTTTCATGAAGGTCACAGCCTCTTTGTCAGCGAGCAGTAGGGGGAAAAAACTGTTGCTCGTTTTCAAATTGTTCAAGAATATGTGTACCCGCCTTTTTAGTATTCTGCTATAAAGCGGGACATGACATAGCATGTCTTCTCTAAATATTTTCCACTTATTTCTGGTTTTCCGTTATCTCCCACATCCTGGTGTACGTGTTCTGTGCTTTAATATCAATTCTTTGTTATGCAGGTGGATAGAGTTATATTTAGTCTATGATGGGAGCAGTGGCGTAGCTAGGTTAACAAGGGCCCCGGTGCAAAAAATTTATTTTGGGCCCTCAGGCCAGATGGGCGACCTTTTTTTTTTGCTTTGTGTTGCTGGTAGGAGCCCCCTTAGCTGAGGCTGGGGGCCCCCTGAGCAGTGAGGGCCTCTTAGTGAGGGGCTCCCTGTGTCTCAGGGACCCCTTTAGACGACGGTATACCGCACTGCCTAGCGCCTGGATGGGAGTTAAATATATTTACGTTCTAGCAAAAAAAAAAAAACGCTCAAAAGATTAAACAATTACGAATTTTTATGGAGAGCAGAGAAAAAGGGATTTAAAATAATAGGCCTATTATTAAATTATAACATTGAACCATATAGCTCAGCTTTGGTAGCCGCATTACATAACACTTTGATGATTTGTTACATTCTTGGTTTATAACATATAGCGTTAAAATAAAGATATTTTTACAGTTCAACTTTAAAAGGTTTTTTTTTTTTAAATAACCTTCTCACATTTTTATGCAGGGTCAACATTTAGAAAGGCTGTACGCTCTTCTCGAAAAGAATGTGAAACCAAGAAATACAAAAAGTGTGCCCTCATGAAAGTACTGGGAGCAAGGAAAGGTAAGAACTTGGCCATAACCTTTTGAAGGAACCATCTAGGAATTCGCCTGAAGTGATTTCGGGAAATCACGGAGATCTGAATGTCCGGCGTGGATTCGAACCTGTGTCGTCCAAATGCGATGTCAGTGTAATGGGCTCCCATACGTACAAGGATGAGATATTAGACGGATGATGCACAACCTCCATGGAGACATGATGTATAACCTTAAATCTCCCAGACCTACCCTTAGTATTAGATGCTTAAATTTATCACCTCTTCTTCTGTCAATGCTTCAAAATAAACTATGTAGAAACAAATGTCGATGAAATGTAATGTTGTTACCAAATAACCATCAATGGAACCTTTTTTTTTTGTTATAGTGTCATACGCTTTTCACCTCGTTTCAAGGTATCATAAGTGATGAGTCTGCGTTCGTTTTACAATTTATGTTAAATTATTTTGATGTAACTTCAAACTTGTACATTTAGCTGATTGCTTACTATTTACAATCGTATTAACAAGTTTTCTGCTTGTACCTTTTGGAGACATCTATCTAGCGAATATCTCTTGTATTTTGCACAGTGCGCTTTCTCGTTATTCTTTGTCTGCCGTTGCTATGTTGTTATCGAGACTGGTGGATGAGTGGTACCGTTCGGTTCTGGTTTTCTGGAGGATGCGGATTCAATTTCCCATCCGCCCTTCCAGATTTCGGTGTTCCATAGATTCCCGAAATCACAATGGCGTATTCAGTGAAAGTTCCTTCAAAAGGCCATGGTAGAATTCCTTCCCGTTTCTTGGACACCTGTTTCCACTAATTACCCCAATATCGACGAGGTGGAAAAACCGAAATAAAAAAGAAGACATTTTGTTTATTTTAGTCACGGATGTGGCGTTGTTTTGGAAGCAGTTTTGATACTGTGTCAATGGAGATTTTTTTCTTTTTTTTGTAATTTGTTTTAATTTATATACAGTGCGTTTGTGTGTGTAAAGGTAAATACGCGTGTTTAGAGCATTTTTCTAATTTCTGTTTGTTGTATACAGGGTGTTACAAAAAGGTACGGCCAAACTTTCAGGAAACATTCCTCACACACAAACAAAGAAAATATGTTATGTGGACATGTGTCCGGAAACGCTTACTTTCCATGTTAGAGCTCATATTGTGGACGGCTGTGATACAATACGCCATTCTCCAGGGCTGCATCAGCGCATCAGGGATTCCATGCGACGGAGGGTGGATGCATGTATCCTCGCTAACGGAGGACATTTTGAACATTTCCTGTAACAAAGTGTTTGAAGTCACGCTGGTACGTTCTGTTGCTGTGTGTTTCCATTCCATGTTTAATGTGATTTGAAGAGAAGTAATAAAATGAGCTCTAACATGGAAAGTAAGCGTTTCCGGACACATGTCCACATAACATATTTTCTTTGTTTGTGTGTGAGGAATGTTTCCTGAAAGTTGGCCGTACCTTTTTGTAACATCCTGTATAAGCTTGAATAAAGTTTGGTTGGACAGATTTACTTGGCCACTTAGCATCTATTTACCACTATTTATAACTTTCTGTATGTTGCAGTTTTCCTGCAGGATGATGGTGGTGCGTCTGTAGTTATTGACTGAGGATTTTAATATCAATGCTTATAATCTTGAGCATAGCTGCGTGTCAGCAACGGTAAAAAAATTTTATATTAGGATAAAACCATGAAAACGCCACCAGTTGCTTAATTAAGCAACTGGTGGCGTTTTCGTGGTTTTATCCTAATATAAATCAATGCTTATGTCTATCAGTGTGTTATCATTTCCACATAAAAATGGCCTGCAAGGGCGCTACATGGCGATGTTGTATTTCCGTGGTATCCAAGTTTTGGAGAATCAGTTGCCAATAGCATTATTATCTGTTCTGTGAAAGAGGTCGAGACACGTGAGTGAGAACTCGTGAGGACGTGTTGTGCGTCACAGCTGGCCCTGTCCCGTCTTCTCCCCAGCCTCGGCACCTGCTCGCGTCCTAATCGAAGTCGAAATTCTCGCTCGACTGCGGTCCCTTCCCTGTTTACTCGTCTCCCTGGAGACGCCAAGATGGCCGCCTCTCTTCTGATCGACGGCGTTGCGAGTGGAGCGGAAGCCGGCATTCCAGAGACGCTCGCAGGGGACTGGATTTAAGGCAAACATCGCGGCGAAAACAATATTTTTCGACATAAACCGGCTGGAGTCAAAGAGGATGATAAGGTTCGATGGGAAAGAAAACTGTAATTCTAGTATCACAACGACAAGGTTCTTTGCAAAAGAAAACTATTTTATTCTTTAAAAGTCTAGATTGCTAACGGTTTGTCACTGACATCCCAGAAACTATAGGCAGTCTGAAAATATTCACCAGAAATGATTTCTTAAAACGCATCTAAAATATTTCTGAGAACATCGGAGTGATTTGTGCAGATTGTTGCTTCAGGGATTTTTCATATAGTTATCATCGAGTTAAGCTTTTTTGGTTGCAACCAGGGCCGGCGTTAGGGGGGGGGAGGGTAAGCGGGTCAAATGTACCGGGGCCCGCCCGGCTGATGGGGGGCCCTACCACCGGCTGTGGGGGCCCTCCGTTCGACAAGTTGTAGAGCTAAAAAAAAAAAGGGTCGCCGAATTGGACTGAGGGAGGGCCCTATAAAACCGATGAAGTGGCCAAGGGCCCCCAACTGGTTATGTGACTGCTAAGATGCTTACCCCGGGCCCCAAAATCCTAGCGCCGGCCCTGGACTTGCAACCGGCTTAATATGATGCAAGTGACTGTGGCCTTGATTAAGTATAATGTTGGAATGTCCTGACTGAGTTCAGAAACTATTTATCAGTTAAATCATCACTTGTTTCAATACCTTGGTATAACATTTGACAACAAACTCAAGCGGGCAGGTCACATTGGACAGGTAATAGCAAAAAGTTTCAAAATCCTTCAAGTTGTTGGAGAAAGCGATGAGGGCATGTACCAGCCAAGTAAGGGAATTGGGTTATAAAACTTTGGTCAAACCATTACTTCTGCGTGGTGGTATGGTAAAGGATCGACATTTCGGGGATCAAGTACAGGAGTCATAGGGGTGTCGTGACAATCGCGCACAGCGACAACCGCGCACAGTTTAAAGGTCGATCCACACTCTCCCCTCTCCCGTGTACTTTATAATTTACGGAATGCAGTATTGACAAATAATCATCTCACTAAAGCTTTGTCTGAGGTGAAAGTCAATTTTAAGGCCTGTAATAATTACATACAACGGACCCCGGGATTTGGACCGAGGACCTTCAGTACCCAAATCCTGCGTCTTAACACTGTGAGTTACCAGACTGAATATACAGGAAATGGAAAATAAATATTTAAACTGAATAAAACATACTCTTTTTCTCTACAGTTTATTTTTGCTATCGTATAACACAAATGTAATCTTAGATTTGTCTGCTTACGGGGTGCATTTCAAGAAAATCTGATGAACCTGAAAGTGAGGTTGAAGAGAAGAAAGACACTTTTGTAAGTCAATCAGTAACATCAAAATAAAATTTGGTCGTAAAGGACCAGAAATGTCCGCAATCTACCTATTGCTTCACCATATTCGCCAGTCCAACACCGGCCCGCACCGTCAAAAAGTAAACCAAACTAATTACTACAGAGTGTCGGACGACATGCGGTGTCATTTGAAGTCACTTCAATTGAGTGACCCCGAACAATAAGAAAAGTGTTGATGCGCTGACGGTGCGGGATAGTGTGGCCAGACCTTAAAACTGATTCCCATCACACTTTATCCAGGCAGCATCCTTACTCTTCAAAATTCCACGACATTGTTTTTACCTTTCTTTGAGACAGCGCCGGGTGATCGTTCCATCTTCTTTCTTTCTAAACAATCGATAGCTGTACCCATCATAATGCGCACACGGCTTTCTGTGTGTAGTTGAAGTAACTTCAATGACTAAAACTGTGATAGTCAAGGCAGCAGTAAATGCGAACAGCGGTGTTCGGTCCGGTTAGGAGGGGATGGGGGCTGGAATTCCCAGAATCCAGCATGCTGTTTTAGCGGTGACTAATTGGTAGCTAAAAGCAGGTAGCAAGAGACGACCCGGTTGTGCGCGATTGTCTCTGTGCGCGATTGTCACTGTGCGCGATTGTCACATATCCGTCATAGGGGGTTCTGAGAAGAGCTGCTAGATTTGTCTCTGGTCATTACCGCTTAACGCAATCAGTAACTGATATCATAAAGGAGTTCCAATGAGATTATTTGTAAGACAGGAGCAGGGTGAAGAAAGTGATGGGAGTGGACAAGGTGTATAAGGGGGCATCCATAAATTACGTGAGGTGAAATAGGGGAGGGGGGGTCCGGCGAAATCTCACCAGATCTCACCAAGGGGGAGGGGGAGGGGGTCTACGGAAATCTCACGTGAGATTTTGCGAAAAATTTGGGGACAGTAGAGCAAAACAAAAAGGTCCACAATTTGCGGCAAAGTCGATTTTAAGAGGGTATTTCGTCAAAAAAGTTAAGGTGTGACCTAAAAAAAAAAAAAAAAAAAAGTCTACAAAAGTTCCCAGGGCGATATTTCTAGGGGGGGTTCTCACGAACCAGATCTCACCAGAGGGGGGGGCGGGGTCCGGCCAGATCTCACGAAATCTCACCAGGGGGGAGGGGTCCAGAAATCCGGAAAAACACCTCACGTAATTTGTGGATGCCCCCTAACGGTACAAAACTTTGTGAAGGGCTCAGATTTTGCAGTAACTTCTTTCACACCGTAATACTTCATATTGTATTTTTTCCGTAAAGACAGAGGAGAATGTGTGTTCGAGGCATTAACCATTAATATCTTTCCTGCTTGGAGAATTGCTGGTTTTTCATTATATTTTTGCGCTGAAAGTCACCTAAGTAAACACTACACTGTTAAACCCATTTAAAGATTTTCAAGCGGAAGCTCAATTATCTGATTTATATGTAAAATCGGCGTATACAAATAACAATCAAGTATACTGAGAAAAATCAACTAATATTGCAAAAGGAAAATTCACGATTGTTAACAATGCGAAAGCATTGGTTTAGAGATGCTGAAGTAGAGTGCTGTTGCTCATAAAAAATTAGTATCGTTATGTATAAGCATTAAGCAGAAACTTCTTTGTAATAAATAGCGATGAAGACCATCTGCACCAGTTCGAATAGCAACAAAATATCGACAAATAACAAATTGGCCAATAGTCAAAAATGAATTGAACTTGTTCCTCTACCATGTATCGACTTTTATAGGGTTTGGTTAAAGGTACTTTCCTGGGCAGTCAATCGACATTGGAGATTTTATTTTAACAGTATATATTTTATTGTCAGTTATAATAATTTCACAGTTTCTGGAGTAGCGGGTACATCATAATCACAACACAGAAGAAAGTCATGTTGTAGGCTAGACCCGAAATGGGACCAAGTCTGGCGGATAAATGGTAACGCTCTGGTCTCGTATTCGGGAGGACGTGAGTTGGAATCCCCATCCGGCCATCCAGATTTCGGTTTTCCTAAACCACTCTAAGCGAAACCCGATGGAGCGTTGAAGAGGCAATGTCGGAATTCCTTCATTCCTTGCCCCCCATCCTTTCCCGTCTCTAATGACCTCTACTAGATGTAAAGCCAAAAAAGTGAAATGGGCACCCATTGCCAGTAATTAGAGCGTATGAATGTCCGATACGCTGATTGTTAACAATAAACTGAAAGATCCCTTCTGAGTGTAACCATCCAGACCTATTCCCTGTGGGTGAGGTTCTCCTGTGTCGGCGACGGGCCGCTGTCCGAGTGGGTAGCTGGTGGAGTCGTCACGGCCATTAAGCCATTGTGAGCGTCAAGCGGACCCGCGGGACTGAGGAGAGTTGGGGGACAGTGCTACTGAATGTAGGGCAGTGGAATGGATGCCACATACCTCAAAAGTAAGATAACAACATCAAATAAATTGCTGTAACTACAAAATCAATGGGACTCTAAGAACGTTACGATACTCAACAGAAATGATAACAGAACCAGTAGATTAAACATCTAAAAAGAAAACATATTAGCGTTTTCTCGCTGCTTCTCCCGAGCAAACTTTGGCGTTTGTAGTAATGCGTTTGCTTCTTGTTATTCTTCTAGTAACAAAGTATAAACGTTCGTGATGTAGTATGTTTGTAACTTTTACAGTAAACTGAATTCCACAATTTTTTTCCGCATATTCTATTGTGAGATGAGATCTTGATGGATTGCTACCCCCCCCCCCCCCCCTCCGTCCTCCTTCCGAAGACTTCGTTAGTTTTTGAGACTTTTTTGACCTGACATTTCATCTCACGTAATTAATGGACGCCTCCTAAAGCCATAAGAGGACGTATAGAGAAAACTGAAATTGACTGTATGATCGGAGATGTCCAAAGTTATTAAATAAAATGCAAGCACCATCGTAAATGAACGAGGTTTCACCAAAAGAAAATATGCCAATGCTCTGGTTAACAAAGCAATAGTATCGCTCAACAGACACATTACTGGATTTCAAATACATGACTGTATAACTCATAATTAATAATTTTAAATAATTTCAAATTCTATGATAAATATGCAGCCTATAAAATCTAAACAATTGCTAATAAAGAGACAGTCATACATTAAAATAAAAAATTGAATTAATAACAGCAGGAGTCAATTTACAGAAACACGTAAAATAATCTGTTTAAACAATAACCATTACACAAAATAAATCTATTATAATAGAAATAAAAAGAAATAATTAGTTTCAGTGAAGGTTTGATCTAATTTTGTTTATACGTCACTTATACCACTTGTATTTTTTTTAAAATAACTGTTTTAATCAAATAATTTGTTTTGACACTTTTATCATTACTTTTTGTATGATTCTCTAGAAGATATAATTCATATGTAAATATTAGCACAGTATTTCCATAAAACATTGGCTGAAAGATTGTTAGTTTACGATAAATAAATAACCCTCCCTTTCATACGAATTTGTTTGGAATTTTGGTGTTGACTTTTGTATGTGACAAAAATGATTTCTTGTAGATGGATTTTTTTTTTTTATTTTGTCTCTATGATTAAATATTTTAAAATAAACTAATTATTTCTTGTGCACGTATTTTTTTAATTGTTTGTTCTCATTTTGTTTATACGTCAGTTGTACCACTTTTTAAAAAAAACTGTTTTGCTCAAATAATTTATTTTGACACTTTTACCACTATTGTTTGTAACTTGTCACATAAATGAAAAGAAAGAAAACTTATTAAAGAATAATTTAGGTTTATTTCAACGAATTCCAGATTAATATTTACAACAATTACCAAACAATACTTTTAGTGTTATGTTTTATATACTTTCAAAGTAATTTTAAGTAATTAAAGGAACTTATTTTCAGATTGGAATGGTATTTAAGTTTCTATGTGATTCGGTTGGGAAAGTCTAAAATTCTTAGATGATGAAGCTGATTTTCGAGAAACATTAACTTTAAGTGCAATTGAACCACTAGCTCGTCACCGCGCTCCATAGCCACTCTATAACTTGACAGTACTGCCAACTCGTCAGAACAAACGAGTGGACGGATACAAGTCTCGTTCGATTCCTCGGCGAACTGCGTTCGTGCAACCAAAGTGTACAGTTCATACATTCCGCCTCGTCTCGCCTCGGTTCTTGCCTCGCACTGATGTGCATCTGCCTTTATCGGAGCCTTTTTGACAATATCTTGTGGTAGTAGAAAAACAGCTATAGGCATCCGTTACAGTTATAATGTTTGTTTCAAGCTGAATTTAAAGATTGTTCGTTTGATAAAAATAATGCCTTAGTACTATTCCCCCGGTACAATTTCCCTAGTCGTCTAACCACTCGTTTCTTAGTATTTTATTATTATTACTATTATCTTATATACAATTAGTATAAAATTCCTCCCCCATCTACTCTTGAGATTTACGAATATTAATTTTAAATTTATTTCAGCGGTTTTGGTAATTTATTCATCACTTTCCTTGGTAACTTATTGCAATCCCTGACACCCTTACCCACAAAAGAAAATACCCATTCCATTATGCATAAAATCAAGTGCCAGCTTGTGCCCATTGTCATCTTTTCCCTTCCATGCACTACTCCTAATTCTTTGAGCAATATCCTTTCAAGCTCTATGACCAACATACGCTTGTGTAATTGAAATCTGAACAAAACAGTATATGTTTTATATATAGTGGTAACGTGTCCTTAAGTGCACTAATCCTTTGAAAATAGTTCCATGTAAGAACGTTGGACCAATATTCACAAATAAAAAACTATCATTGCCTATTCATTGACAGATCACAGGAGCGTGTATGGCATAAGCAAAGAATGGTAATCTGAAGTGAAATGCAGTTTACAATTACAATGCTTTATTTGGAGACCTGGTAGCAAATTTGAATACAAATGTTGCAGTGTAAAAAAAAAAAAAAAATAAAAAGATTATTTTTAACATTTAATATGTCATTTTGATCTTTCTTTGAGTACTATGAATTGTCAACAGGGCCAGTTACAAACTTCCAATTATTAAAACTTTCACAAGGATCAATAGTGTTTACAGCAATTTGAATAGCTTTTGTCTTTATAGTTGATGTTGGAACATACTTGTTACACTTTGAGAGAATAATAAATTTATATCCACGATAATATCTATGAGTTACTTGAGGTAACATGTCATTTACACCAACGGTAGCTGTTTTTATATCCATTTCTCTCCACGAAGCTAAATACATACGTTCTGGTGGACAACCAATTCGAGGAGAATCAACTGTCACTGTGTATTTTTTTTTTGGGCACGCATTATGCAACATTTCTGAACTGCAAGGAGTATCAGCAGCAACAGAACCATTACTCTCATAAGCAGCAGAATATTTGTCAACAGTTTCTTTAAGCATACTCGATGGTTTCGTCTTCTCATCTTTTTTTACCACCTGCTTTAGCAACTATAATGTAATTCACAGAAAATACATCGTAAGTCGTAATGTGTACATGAAACAAAATAAATCTTTGATGCTCTTCTGACAAGCCCTTTAAAAGTTTTCCAGCTCCATTCCAATTGTAATGGTAGCAATGATTTAGAGTTATAACCGAATCCATCAAAATACGTATGAACCTTATGGTCCTGTTGACTATCAAATGCAATATGCCGTTGACCGTACGTATGATCCTTACGTAGAAAACTGAAGTACCTACAGTGCGGTTTCTACATAGGTGTTGAATCTCCCGTATGCTTTTGAAAGACGAAAGAATTTCTGAATGCCATAATTTTGGAATTAGGTGATTTTGATGAATAGATACAGAATACGAAGTTGGAATAAAGCCTTTCTCTGCTACTGACCTGCCGAGGATCTTGGAGACGCAGCCGTTGGAGACCTGGAGGATGCGGGAGATGTCGCACGGCCGCGCGCCCGAGTGCGCGAGCTCGACGATCTTCTGTCGCGTCGAGTCGGGCAGAGGGCGACCGCCCACGAAGACGCCTCCCAGCTGGTTGACCCCGCTGTGCCCTGCGACCAAACCAGAGGCAACCGTCAGCGGGAGTGGAAATAACATACTGCTTCTGTCTCTAACTGCTGTGCAACGATTTGGATAAGATGAAGTAACAGAGAATTTGTCGTATCAAACGTATGTGCTTCTCCAGCGGGAGGCCCGAGAAGATTTTATACAATTTCGAGAAAGTTCATTTTAAAGAAGACCTTACGCGATCTGCTTGCATCTTTAAAGAATGGCTTTACAAATTAAGTAAACCCGTATTTAACTGACATATTGATTTATTTCCAGATTTTTCTACGTTTATCCTTTTCTGGATTTCAGCAAGCATCAGGCTTATATTGCTTTACTGAGACTAATTATTGTCGAGTTGATATTTTACAGCAATTTGAATAATATGAAGTAACAGAGGCTTTGTCGTATCAAACTAACGTGCTTCTCCAGCGGGAGGCCCGAGAACATTTTATATAATTTCGAGAAAATTCATAGAAAATAAGACCTTACACGATCTACTTGCATCTTTAATGAATGACATTAAAAATTAAGTTACACCTGTATTTAACTGACATATCGATTATTTACGGATTTTTCTACATTTGTTTATCTTTTTCTGGATTTCAGTAAGCAGGTTTATATTGCATTATTGAGACTCTAACTATTGTCGAGTAAGATGGCGAGTTGTTATCTAATTTAAGTAGTTATAGCCAGAAACATTGCATCAACTTTCCTATTGGCTGTAAACAGGTGGCTGGTTCTTATATCAGCTCAATTAAAAGCAACAATCCGTATAGTCCCTAATTTTGTATCTCGTAATTTCTCCGCAGCTATATTTTTCCATGTTACATAGTATTTCTCGCAGTTATTAAATTTATTTTGACATTATCTTAAAGATATTTTGTGATAACTATTATTCATACCATCTCTGAACCATACTTTTTGTCTATGAGGCCACATCTCCCAATCACACTTTCTAGATATTATGTTCTCGAAAACTGGATTAGGCTTATCATTTCAATAATATTTTAGACAAAGTAGATGCGGAAGATCGTATGTATTTTGATTCTTCAGCAGATAGGTACATAATAGTTCAGTGAAACACGAAGAACCACGAAAAATTTGCTTAAACCTTTTGATGTAGAAATAGTTTCTTCTGTATGTACAACCTGACAGCGACTGTTAACACAGACGACAGATTAAGTCTTACAGTAATAAGAACGTTTGACAATGTTTTTTTATGGAATAACTACCAATTTATATGTTGTTATTTAGAAATGCTGTTCGGCGGTAGCACTATGAAATAATAATTTTCGAGCTTATAGTTACAAACATCAGTAACAATAAAAAAAAAAAAAAAAAAAAAAGATAGAAAAAAAGATTTTACTGCCAACTAAGCGATAATTATCTAAATACCTTTTTTACGTTCTGTTCTTTATTTGTGTGTTTTAAATCTTAGTCTAATAATTATTTAATCCAGTAACAAGCAATCTTAGATTCAGTATCAAAAAAATTGAAAATGATGGAGAAGAAATGGAGGAAGATTTTTCTATATGTAAATTTAAATAATCCTTCGAAATTGGCCGTTATTGTTTGCTATATCGGAAGTTGACGCAAGTTAAAGTTGGCAATCCTTTATTCAAAACTTTAAATACCAAAAATAGAACACTTCCTTGTTGTAGTGCACTGAATCGTGTTTCAGTTAGACCAACAGGTCACAAACGTGCTGTTTAAATTATTTTAGTATCCCCAATTTCCTTTGTTACTAACTTCACTTTTGGCTGTTTTTAATTTCTGGGTTACGATATGTGCTTCCAGTTTTATATCAGATCCTTCAAACGTTCCCAGACTCCTCTGGATTACAGAAATTTTATTCGCTTCCGTTTATCAACCGGGTGAGGGTGTCAGAATCGGCGCCGTATATTCCCCTCGGCCGGGTTTTGCTCCGATATCACAGCCAACAGCAGCACGCTCTGTAATGTACCGACGAGGCAGTCGCTGCTGCGTTGGCTGAACAGAGGAGCAGAGGTTGGCACGCCTGCCGGGCTCGCGTATCTTATCTCTGATCGGCAGAACAAAAGGGCAGCGGTGCTATGGCCGCCCGCTTCCGACCCCAATAAAACGAATCTCTCTGGACCGAGCACAAGAGTAGGAAGGGTTATGCTATTGGCAATGCATGTAGCCTACTTTACTGGAGAAACTATGAGGTATTTGGATTAAATGCAATAGTTTTACGTGCAGCTTCGTTTAAATTTTATTTAATACTAGCCCGTACCCGCGACTTCGTACGCGTGGATTGATAATTTTTTTTGCCAGAATTAAATATAGAAAGTTGTTGGTAACGAAGGATTGGTCCCAAACAATATCTAGTCGGAATAATATGACAGGAAAGCTAACACTATATCATTGTCCGTCGAACCTGTCTCTTGAAGAGAATCAATTTCCAACATATTTCTGTCACCATTCGATAAGGTCTCAAAATTTCGTGACTACAACTGTTAATCATACTGGAAAAAATATCCTGTGCCCTTCATACCGATTTCCTTATAAAATTCCATCACAACGATATAGCCATTTAGTCGTCAAAACGTAACAAAAAGACAGAGACTTGCTTCCGTATTTATAAATAATATTACTGTGGTTCACACTCACACACTGCTGCGAACAACACCTGAGGGATCACTATAACGTAAAAAAGTGTACACCTACAACATTGCAAGACTTCCTACGATTTGCCTCGCATTTCACCTGTAACTTTCTAATATCTACAGTTTAACATTCAATCCGAATAACCTACGGCCCAGGCCTGACTCTTACGATCAAAAACAATTTTTAAAAATCTTAGCATCCTCGGAGATTTGAACCGGAGACCACGACGTTTGTAAGCAAGCGCTTTAGCCACTGAGCAGGCAGTCCACTACACGGAAACACGGTACGGAGACGTCCATATTCAACGTTTCTGTCTATCGCCGTATTTGGAAGTTATGAGACAAAATGTGTTATTTATACAGATAATTTTTCAACCAAATGTAGACAGTATTTTTCTCCTTGTTTCAAAGGATAAGTGTGCAAAGTTTCATCGAGATCGGATGAAAACTGTGGATTTGTATGAAGAACAAACAAACAAATATACATTCATCTTTATATATAAAGATAAAGCTAGGTAACTTCATCTACAAAAATCTTACAGCAAATGCTCGTAAATCGTGAAATATAATAAAGGAATAAGTAGCGGCGAACTTAAGCAGAAAGTATTACAAAATCAAATTTTAACTCGGAAGAATGTAATACTGATTTCGGTAGTAATCCAGAAGTTCAGCAAGCCGTAATCTTCTATACTAATAAAAAGCTAATCTTGGTTACGATGTAGCTATGTCTGTTTTCGGGCAACATTGTTAGCAGAAGTTTTTATTAGATTGAAATTTAAGCTCGATCGGAATAACAACTGGCATTGTTTTGCCGTTATATCAGAGGGCATAGGTAATTTAAGTTTTTTTCTTTAAAAAAAAAAAAAAAAAAAAAAAAAAAAAAAAAAAAAAAAAAAAAAAAAGGTTGTTTTCATGTGCGCCAGATTGCTTCGTTTAAATGAAAGAAGTTCCTCATTGATCAATATTTTGAAACCTGGACAAGGATTAAAACTAATATTCCGAGGTATAAACCAAGTTGTTAAGATTTATTTTTCCTTTCCTTTAATTGAAGCAATATTACAGTCATATGTAACTGTGACACTCGTTAAAACATTGTAATATGGATTTCAATAACGAAGTAGAGAAACGTAAGAATTCCTGAAGAATTTAGGTTAAGTTTATATCGCGATTATGTATTAATTCTTATGTGATAGATGATTTGCTTTTCTAACGGCAATATTAGCGGAGTTTGCGAAATGCATCCTGGACCAGGATGAAAACCAAAACTTTTTGCTACAGCGCAAGACACGAGAAATTGTATTGAGCGTTATTTTATAAAAATTAGCATCTATGAATAAATGACCTGCTAGAACACTCCTCAACCATTCTTGATGGGCTTTGAGACTAACAATAACCAGGTTTGCATTATATCATAAACAAGATTCTGTTGCAACTAACGAAGGTCAACAAAATATGAATGTACCAGCTGAAACTAAGTTACATGATGAAATAGAGGTTTTATTCGAAGTACGGAGCCTATTATTATGTTTTTGTATTTACAAATAAAATTTGCGTACCTCTATAAAAACATGGCCATTACATAGCACCAGTTCGTATGACGCTTCTGTGGTCCAACTATCACGGAAGTTTCGTTTTTAGTAAAATGTTAAAGCAATAAAGAAAAATTGAAACTTTAAAGTATTGAAAGCTTGGCTATCATGCGAATTGTTTTTCACCCCAGACGGTAGAATGACGTCAAGTGCAATTCATATTCCTCCGCCCATTTATGCCATCTGAATCTGGAATTTTTCTAAGAGTTATTAAAAATAAAGTTGTAGAAAAGAGGCTATGTTTGATAAAAACACAAGGATCGAACTCTGTTCCGGTTGAAACCTCATTTAAAGTTGGAAATTAAGGCAAGTTACGTTAATTAACACCAGTTCCATAGTATCTGCAAAAATTTGATAGTCCTAGACAAGAAA
This sequence comes from Vandiemenella viatica, assembly GCA_031002005.1. NCBI lineage: Eukaryota > Metazoa > Arthropoda > Insecta > Orthoptera > Morabidae > Vandiemenella > Vandiemenella viatica. The sequence goes on along the minus strand of JARYHS010012519.1, from coordinate 68,228,743 downwards.
ACAGGCCAAAACTACTCGAAAGGGTATCAGAGTATGTATCCAATAACATTTGAGCCTATGCTTTTTACATTACACTGTGTTCAAAGGAATAAACAATGTAAATATCCCTATTTCTTTTATTTTCAGTGTTTATTTAATGATGATTCTTTTCTTCGTATAGTTTCAAAGATTTTTCATCATACATTATTGCATTCAAATCTGTATATGACGATTTTCAGTTTTGTTAAATATTGCTTTTCGATATTTACTACTTTGAATCTCACTTAAATCCTCAGTATCCTTAGGAAGAATAGAAATTGTATCACTGGCAACTAACAAATGTTTCAATTCGCTCATTTTGATTTAAAAGCTCATGTTTTTCTTGGAGCTTTCTTATCATATAAGCCAAATGATCCTGACACTCTGCAATAAATAATTTCAGGGAAAGAATAAAATGACCGAAATGATCTATTCATCCTTCTGTGAGATTAGTATGTATGACACCTTTGGGATGTTTGAGTTTAACAGGTAAAGTGGTTTGACATACAGTGCTTTAGAATATCAGGGGAACTAAAATTACTTCACTTCCACAACTCATTTGATAGTCGGTAGATTCTAAGTGCAACCGCTATACCACCACTTGACTGACAGTAAAATTGCTTCAGTTTTGTTTAACTGACTGAGGAAAAGTAATAATTATGTACCGAATATTAGCTCACTGTTACAGCATGACACTGGACTGTAAAGGAATCGAAAGCAAGGAGGTTAAAAAGGAAATATGAAATTTTATGAAACTTGGATGATTGTATTTATACAGTTATCAGATTAAAATAAAGTTAAACCTTTATCTATTTAATCAACAACAAACAACCGTAACTTTGGTTTGACGAATTTATAGTTACAAGTATTTGATCTAGTTATCAAATTTCATGAAAATTTTTAAAAGTGACTCATCTTAGCAGTTATTAAAGAAAACATTTCAGAACGGAAGGGAGAAAATCTTAAAATATCGATACGAAAAAGAACAGAAATTCACATGACGATTGCACAACCGTACATTTAAACATGGAATTTCAAGCAAATGCTATTAAAAATCCTTTGCAAATATTACCATGAAATTATCTAAATTAACTTTAAGAGCAAAAGAAAATGTTTCGAAATTACAAAACAAACTTTGACATGTATAAGATAATACCTTACATCTGACTGTTATTTTTAAACTAAGTTTGGTATAACAGTTTTCATTTTGAGTAGAAGGCAGTCAAGCTGTGTCTATGTAACCAGAGGGTAATATTGGCAATACTAGCTTTGATGAAGTAGAATCTTTGGACGTGTGATGGAGAGGTTACGTTCATCGATTTGCAGTCACAGACAGTAAACAAGAAGAGCCAGGCGGCGAATGATTTATTGGATAATGGAGTAAAAATAAAATAGTATTTACTGGTTTATAAGTTCTGACGGCCAAAGGGATTGTACTATGTAAACTATTAAGTAGAAAATTGCAGCTAGTTAAAAGAAGTTTTTATTTAAAATGTAAGTTGAATTTTAATGCATTAATTTAACTAACATTAAAGTTACACAAGGTACTACAATTTCTCTGTTCTATGCGAATAAAAATAGTATAGAAATTCCATTAATTTTCTGTTGTTTTATGGTAAGTGCTGAATGGATAACTTGTGTACATTCTTTGCGTGACAAACGACGAGCAGTGGTTTTCTCTGTAATTCATAACCGGGCATTTTGGGAACAAAAACATAAAGGTTTTGGGGGAAACAAAAAACCAAATCGAATTTCATCTGCCCCATATGATCGCTACGACCCTTCTTTGTAATAGTCTGTTGTTGCTCGAGTACAGTGGTGTGTTTCTTGTTTGCTAGGTGTAACTTGGAGAGGTCCTCTTGGGAACAATCGTGCGCTGAGCTGGACTGGAGGGCACGCTGTTACAGTATCGAGAGCGAGCCAGTGGTAAGGCGACGCCGCGCCGCCACAAAGGACTCGGGTTACGGCAATTGTGTCCGCACGCGGTACAAATTAACAGCAACAGGTCCACTCGACGAGAGGAGAGACACTTCAGTGTCGGAATGTTGCCGCAGGGAACACAGTCAGCTTAATAGACTCGACTAACAACAGCCACAACGCATGCACTTAATGGAGGAAACTTCGTTGTTTATGCGAACACTCAAACGGAAAAAAAAGATCCCTTCATTTGCTTCGCATGCTTCAAACATTTTTGACAAGGACATGTGCCAAGAAAATTTTTTCAGACTTTTGTTCTTCTTCCGTTTGAATTCTGTTTTTTATTTGTTTTTGTTTTGTTTATTTGTTTTCGTTTTGTTTTTATTTGTTTTTTATTTCCTTTTATTTGTTTTTATTTGTGTTTGTCTGCTTTTTTTTCGTTGTTTTCGTTTTTGTTGGCTTTCTGTCGACACTTCACTGCTAGATTTGGGCGGGATAATCATCTGGTGAGAAGTGATTGTTGCCTTCTGTCTGTGAAATGTGTGCGTTCTGTGCTAGTGAATGGTGTTTATCTCTGTTTGCAGGGTACATTCCATCATCCGCCTAGTTGACGACGTATAAGCTCCCAAAAAACGTACTAGTCCTCATCCACGTTACGGTTTGAACTATGGCTCGACATACCACCTCCGTCCAGTAAGACAACACTTTGGCGTTTTCGAAGAAAAAAACTGTACATTGATTGTGAATGATTGTGTTTCCTAATATATTTCGTTTTTCTGCGCTCCATGTAGTATATGGGCAAGCATGATGAAGTTACCGCTCCAAATCATGCTCCCTGTTAACTCCAATATTTAAAGTTTCTGTCTGCGTTGTTCATGATGTATGATTTCTCGTCCTTCTGAGACCTGTTTTCTAATTTCGTTCTATTTGATGTTCAAGAAAGCTTTCTCGTTAACAGAGGTCACATCGTGATGGCTAATTACGAAAGTTATGTTTCTTAAATGAAAAAAAAAAACGATAATCACTATAGCTTTACGGTAAAACGTTCGACCTGAAGATGTATGCGTCTCTGCATAAAACTGACCAAGAATATTTACCAAATCTTCAGGTAATTCTAGTCATTCATTTCTCGATAGTAATCGTAGGGAGCGTATCTTTTTCCGGTCTTGTTATTTAATCTTGATAATAAAATAATTTGAAAATTCTGCGTTGTATATTTCATTTCGTCAAACTCGCGAGTGATGCATCATAGTTAAACTAGTCTCCTAAAATAAACTAAGTTAACGGACTTATATAAGAAATTTAATATCTAACTTAAACAACCGAAAACAATATTCCGTGATAAAATACACCATTTAAAAGATATGCTGTAAAGGATCTATTCAGATACACCCATGAGTTTTACCACGCAATCACATTAGTCCTAAGCTGTATGCCGAGGTTCAGTTTTAAATGCCGAATACAGTTACAAACATTAAGATACTTGGTAATCTCGAAAGTTGAAAAATGTCGTAACTTTAAAACAAAGAGTCCTCTTCCTCATTTATATTCACCTTATAACCAGATATAATGATCAAATAAGGGAATATAAAGCCCAGAGAATATAAACAAGGTGTATTGAAACATGTAAATTTATTATTTCCTATGATCATACCGATGCAGGTAGAATAATAATTATAATAATAATTGATAAAATTGCGATGGAGCGCCCGCTCTGGTGGCAATCTCCTTACACAACCCATTTTCTCCTTTCCTCTTCCAACATACTTTTGCCCTCTACTGATTTTTACTTTAAATTCCTTTAATGTTTCCGGTAAATTATTCATTACTTCTCCTGGCAATTTATTCCAGTCCCTCACACACTTTCCTACGAAAGAAAATTTTCCCACACCCTTATGCCTGAAATCAAGTACCAACTTGTGGTCATGGTCAACCTTAGTCTTCCAAACACCTCTCTTAATTTCCCCACCAATATATTTCCATGCTTCATCACCAGCATAGGCTTTGTACACTCCAGCTCGTTTATCATATTAGTTATCGATTGTGTTCTGCAGTAATTTCCAAAGACAAATCTGGCAGCCCTCCTCTGCACTCCCTCCAACTCCTGTATGCAGTGGTTTTAGACGATAAATAAAAACGCGATGCTGAGAAAAAAAGCTATAATTAAACCTGAACGCAGAAAATAAAGTTTAAGTATGGCTTTTCATTTTTAAACATAGAAGGTACTATTACCTTTCAGTGCATGAATACTAAGTCAAAGAAAGGAAATGCATAATTTCTACCTTTTTTAATTTTTGATCTTAACTAAGTACATGTTTCTTTACTCCGATATTTTCCTGAGTACTGATAAGCAAGACTTAAATTTTTTTTATTTTGTGACAAGGGTTTAGAGAGAGTATGAACCACCTGTCTATTGAACTGTAATACTTGTGTAGCTGCTATGATATGAGTTTCCAGTAATCTCAGACGTCAGAAACTTTGTGTTCGATCAGTAAATGCCTAATGTTATACTGAACAGCGTTGTGGATATGTCAGGTGGAATGAGACAGTTATTTATGAAAACTGAGTCTTTCCCGGCGTTCAGTCGTATAAATTATGCCACGCACTTTTTTTGATCAGAACATTTGAGGAGAAATTTTAGAAACTGACTATTAACTCATTAAGATGCAGTTACCATAAATGTTGCAACATTGCAGACATTATATGTATATTGTAACATAGTATACTGGCTACTTATTTTCTACAGACTAAAGTTCCTGGAAATGGTTGTAGTACTGCGTGGAAAGCATCTATGAAAGAAGAGAATCAGAGAACAACAAGAAATTTGCGTTAAAGTTGAAAATATATTTCTGAGGAGAAAATTTGGACGACTTAAGGATTGAGGTGGACGCAATGTGAAAGAAATCAAAGTACAGATTGAATATAACTAATTTTATTACTGTTACAAAATAATTTTAGTTAATGCTGAATTTCAGATTGGGGTAAACCAGTTTTCTGTCCGTTCAATATCTGTGTTAAGTTTTTTACTGAATCATATATAACGAACAAATGTTGTAATCATGGTGTACTATGAAACAAAGAAATTTACAAGTGAACAGATTGAGTTATGGTATACAGATAGTCATTATAATTATTCTCTGCTGCATGTATTAAATAGATCGCTCATTGAGACTTATTTCAGATTAGATTTAGGTCCAGATATTTTTTGCTTTGTACAATGTGACTGAACGATATCTAAATGTAGACAAACAATTTTTTGTGCCATTCATGTGTTCATTGTCCCACTATTCATGGACGCCGGCAGAATTACTTTAAGGGAGGTGCATCTGTTTTTTTTTTAATATATATTTATACATTATATATAACACTTATTACTTATTAACTAAGGATACTGAATTTATTGACAAGGTCTCGAACAAATTTGGACAACAACCTAGGTGCCTTAAGTTATTATTCAAACAGTGAATTTAATAATAAAATTTTTGTTTCTTAATCTGTTTCTGTGTATTTTCTTTCATAGCTGGGGGATGCAAATGCACCACCTTGCACCCCCTTCCCGACGCCCATGCCACTATTATCGAACCAGTGTCATTATGTCTCGTGGAAATGTTTAATTCGAGTTTTAGTGTTTGAAGATTTAGAGACTAGTACGTGGAGTTCTTATTTCTATAAGCATCTTCACTATAGTTAATATCACCCACAGCAGAGAGAGTTGTTACAGAAGAAGCTACCTAGTTTGAGTACGCGAGGCGCCCATAGGAAAACACAAAGAACAGAAAAGACAGTCTGTTCGGATTATCGATAGTGACAAGTCTGAAGAGGCAGTTTGGCGAAGCACGAGTGGCTCTTGAGCAAGGAAAACATCAGCCGTCTGCAAACAGCGCTCCGGGCGTCTTGACAGACCATTCAGCGGTGAGGACCCACTGCTAACACTCGACACAAAGACGAGGGCTTCTACAATGCTCGCTTTGTGCTGCCGAGGCCGTGGGCGTACCGAGCTAACCATAAATTCGCAATCGACCTTACAAAAGATCGGAAAATTTCGAGACATTCCTCCACACAGAAGTCGCTTAAAGGCAACATTGGCGACTTTAACTCTAGTATGTGTTAAACTACAGTAGCCTGTAACATGTCGTTCTAAGATTGCTAGTGTGTTGATTTTTCTTAACAAATACTGCAGGCCTCGCTTTCGGGAGGACGCGGGTTCGAATCCCCGTACGGGGGTCAAGATTTTGGTTTTCTCAAACACACTTCAGGCGAATGCCGGGATGCTTCCTTTAAAAGACCATGGCCGAATTCCTTCCAGTTCCTTGCTCCCAGTACTTTCCGGCCTCTAATGACCTCGACGTCAACGAGGCGTAAAGCAATAAGCAAAAAAAATAAATAAAAAGAAGAAGCAAATACTATAATTTAGTTCTGTTATAAATGCCGTGCTTCGTAAACTATGTATGTGTCATAAATTTATTTAGTTATTGACAAAGACAGTAGCTTGGAAGGACTGTAAACAGCGAAATTTATTAGATCATTAACTGATGACGTGTAATCATTGAATTTAATATCCACTAACATCATCCCAGCAACAATTTACCGTAAATTAGAACGTCAACTTTTCTCCGAATATAAAATTTTTACTTTATGTATACATATCTTTCAATATTTGCAGATGAATTATAAAAGAAGTAACACTTTACCATATTATGTTAGATTCAACACAATGGTTTTGTGACACTGATACTGTCTGTGAATATAAAAATGTATTTGAAATAAATTATTGATACCACGTTTAAGTATGTTCCAGTTGATATAACTAGGAACTATATGCAGAACCGTCTTATGTGAGAAATGATACATTAGTAATTGCATATTACAGTAGAAATGGTGCACTGCAAAATGTAAACTAAATTAGACGTGTAGATATTGCTTACAGTATGCTCCTCTTATGCTATCGAATTCAAATGTTAGAATGGAGCTGATCCTGCAAAATAAGTGTATTCAGTTAGATTCGACTAATGCTTCCCAAGTGTTCAGAAATGTGACTGAAACAGGACGATTGTATATGAAAGTTGGCTTTAACAAGCACTTATAACCATCTAAAAGTCATTTTCAATGTTTAGAGGGATCAACTAAGATTATTCATAAATATCTGACACTGTTTTCGACTGTACGAATTTTGATCACAAATTAACATAAGTTTCTCTAAATTTGTGTGTGTGTGTGTGTGAAACGGGGGATCAAAGTCTTGATGCAGAGATTTACTGAAACTGTCTTGGACCACCAGATACAAAGAGAAATCATGAAGTAGATGAAAATACACATATTTCATGAAGAATAATATTTTTCGGTGCAGCAGTGTACATATATTTCCTTATTTTTTCATTAACGGTCACTGCAAGTCTGTTTCAAACGAGGAACTAACTGTGTATTTGGTAAAATAGTTTTAGAAATACCACAAGTGGTTTCCACAAAACAAGACGTAATCCATAATAATGCAGTTTTCTTTTTGTAAAATAGAAACACTTCAGTGTCACGTTCGTATTTTATGGTCGTTGCGTCGAGTAGTAAGGAAAACACAAACATTTGTTGTTCTGTGTCATAAAGTCGAGTAAGTTTTTATAGGACATAGCTGGCTGACTACAGCAGTGTCCTCGTTCAGTACAGCCGGGCAGCCTGTCGCACAATAGACCCTACCGACGCCGTCCCTGCTTGGCCGACACCATTTGTGATTCAAATGAAGAACCACGGTCCACGGGCATCCACCGCAAGTGCCATGTCTGCAGCTGCCACCACAATCGTCTCACAGAGATGCGATCTTTTTTGGCGAAAGATCAATTTCTTATGAGCGATACGGCGTAACAGTTATATTGCAGTCAGAATGTTTAAATATCGGTCTTGCTCATCCAAATGATAACGATTTCTCAAAATCTCTCATTTTCTTTTTTACTTGTGGGTTTACGCCTCATCGACGTTGTAGTCATTAGAGGAGGGATGGGATTGGATACAAGGAACGGGAAGGAATTCGGCCATGGCCTTTTGAAAGAAATATTTCGGCCTTCGGCTGGAGATAATCGGGGAAACCATGGAAAACGCAAATCTGGCTTCAAAACGGGGATTCGAACAGGTGTCCTCCCGAATGCGAGGTCAGAACGTTAACCACTCACCCACCAGGCTCGAAAAAATCCCTCTTGACGGGTATGATGTGGTTTGTTAATATAGTCCTGTGCCAGTTTATTTCTTCTTCGTAACAATTCCATCAGCTATAAACATCACATTCCAGCAGACACGTTGCACCAAAATTAATGAAGCATAGACGAAAAAGACTTTTGTCATACAATGTTACAACAAGTGCGTGATTAGGGAGGAGAATCAGCAAAGTCACATCAAATTTTTAAACTTCTCTTCTAAAGAGTGGTCACGTATCTGTATCGGCATAATGAATGACTAGGAACTGAATGACCGCGGTATTGATATCCATTGTCTTATTCCGACATCCATTGTTTTTCGATTGAAGATGAGAAAGGAGAGGAAGGGTTTTTATTTAATTATTTATCTATCTTGTTTCATGGATCCCTGCTAAGGAAGGTCCTAAGAATACAGTAGCGTGATGCTAAGTACCTGTTCTCAAGATCGTGAAAAGGAATGTGGAGCTTTACTTCCGCCTGTCCCTCACTGAGGCCATATTGACCTAATCTGAAACGATTTTTATTTTTAACTGTATACGTCTAAGGAATATTAAAAAAGGGATAGCAATGTTTTTGAAGAATCAAGAAACGGTGTATGGGCTCAAATCGGCGACTCTTCTTGAAATAAATGTTTGTACAGCATTATCAAGATTATTGGAAGCATCATTTTGTACTTCTTAATCACTAATCTGCAAACTTTGTCAAAGCGACGTTTCCCTCGCTGTGAGGGAGATCTCCACAAAATCGAGAATGTTAAACGCTGCTTGGGTGACATCAAAATTTGCACAATACCTGGGAAGAACGATTGTTACACAATCATCCCGTACTGACAAATATGTATAAACTTTACCAATACAACCTATTTCCTTCCTTTTGTTTAAAATGTCTTGCATGCCTGAAGGGTGAGCTTAAGCAGAGTAGAAACTTTTCTGTAAACGTGGTTACTTATATTGTTTCTGACAACTTCATTTTTCGCTTGATGTGCATTTCTTTTAAACTTCCTTTCCAACTCTTCCTGACAATGCTCTTCAGTGTCCATAACGTTAGCGACATGGAGGCAATTGAAGTAGCAACATGGTTTTCACCAATGTAATAACCAAACGGGAATGTCGTAAGAATATCTCTGGAAGCCAAAGTAGAGTCAGAGGGGTTCCTCAACGTGTTTTCTCTAAGCATCTATTCAGTCTGATCGATGAATCTACCATTGCTGGTTTTATTATTAACTAATTGAGGGAATTTTCATAACGTTCAGTTTTTAAATCTGTACCATATAATAAAATTGTAATAAAGTGTGTCTGTATATACGGAATTTATTTCAAGAATAGTAATTACTAGGTACACTAGTGGCGACTGAGATGTCGTAACCGCAAAATATGGAATTTTTGTCTGCCTCTAAGAGCATCACACAAGAACTATTGAACGAATTTTAACGCAACTGCACATACTCATAGCTTAAGTCCCTGGATACTTATTACGCCGATTAGTAACATAGTTACCAATGATACAGGGGCGAAAACCGTAAATTTCTAAATTTTTGTCTATCCATGCCCACAGCTCACATGAACTGATGAATGCGTCTTCAACTGAACTAATAATGTCATTGGTTAACATATAGGATACCTTTTGTCTAAATCAGCAATTTATTTCGAATGATTTAGAGGCAAAAAACGTATATTTTGAAGTCTTTGTCTCTGTGAACACCACATGCAGAAACTAATGAATGAATTTAAGCGAATCTGTGGATAGTGATAGATTGTTCCATCATACAGACACTTTTTATCTCTATTAGTACTATATTTAGTACATGATACAGAGCTCAAATACATAAATTTTGATTTTTTTATGTGTGAGCAGACGTACACGGGTCAAGCAATAATAAAACATTTCAGTGAATCTTTAAGTTGTGACAGCTCAAGTTATGTTTATACGTGATATCCTCACGCTGAAAAATAAAAAGAGTCCGCTAATGTAATTATTCCGTAATATAAGTTATCCATTTAACATTGTCTGATGCAAGCTTACTAGCAGTAGAAACAATTTCCACAATTAGATCTAAATATCAAGTGAAGGGTGTTTTTACATCACACAAACTATAAACTCTCGTCTGCGATTGAATTAGCGATTTTATACAGTGGTTTATATACATACAAATTAGGCAATCTTTTCGTATAAACATCAGGCTGCAGCACTTCAAATATTGCTTGCAGAGGATCCATGTGAACAACACAGAAGTGTGCCTGTGCATCATCCTCAGGCATAAAATCTGCCGAATTTGTGGCTATATCAAGGGGTGGCAGGAACAAATGATGTGCACAAACGAATTTAAAACATTTCAGTACAACCAAAAAATCAGAAAAAGAGGAAGTGAGCCAAGTAAGAGAAAAGTCTGGGCCGCTCCTCTGTTGTTCATACTCAGCCAACATTTTGTTGTTAATTCATCTGTGAACTAAGAGTAAAAATGTCAGAATCCATGCGGACGAAGTTGCGAAGTCTGAAATAAAGGCGCCGAGCTTCTTGAGTCAGCAGCTTTGCATTGGGGAGGACGCACTTTCAATTCTTCGTCCGGTCGTTCTGATTTGGCCTTTACATGGTTTTTGAAATCACTCTAGGAGAACGCCTGTATGGTTCCTTCTAAAGGCCATAGCCGAATTCTTTTTCGCATCTCGACTCCAATCCTCACCTCCCTCTAATAAGCTAGATATCGAGGAGATATGTAGCCTTAAAGAAAATAAATAAATAAATAAAGCAGACTTCGGTACGCAAGTGGCTCTCTTATAACTGTGAAACGTGGAAGAAATGTCTTTTGTCTTTGAGATCTAACTCCATCATATTTGCAGCTGGAAATACAATAGAAACTCCGCATAAAAAGGAGCAAGTGAAACTAAAAATCAAAAACATACATTACCAAATGAACAGCTAGGCGGTGTTGAATGGAAAGGAGTAAAATTAAAATAGGAGACAATAAAAACACAGAGATGAAATTACAGATCCAGAAGAAAGATAAAAGTATAGTAAAGGTAGAAACGAGCAAATATGGTCATTTTTTTATTCAATAAAATCACAGCCTTGTGAAAATTAAAACTTGGCACGTCAGTCAGTTCGTATCAGTGGGATGATTATGATATCATGCAGATTACAGTCCAGAAGCTGGAATGAAAGTTGTAAATTGTGTAAAAGTACTGTAATTTTTAACCTGTATTGGTACTGACTATAGATATATATGCGCTTTAATAAAATATAGATGTTCGATATGGTATGATCTACATACCGAAACGCGTCTTATTTTTAGAAAATAAAAACAATAATACATGTATTTTCGACTCATTCTATGAGTTACTTATTTAACCTGATATTAATTAAGTTTAACATATTGTAGTGACTTGTTGCTTTGTGAAATTAAATGAAATGTTTACCGCAATTAAAAGAGGATTGAAATTATAAACTGAAGTTAAATATTTAAATTCACATATATATTTCTCTATGTACTTCCGACATTAATTTTAAACAGTAAACGCTGTTGCTTGACGTAGTTTAGTGAAACATGAATGACATTGGTATTTCTATATGACCCCTCGTTTCAATGACTGATCAAAATAATCAAAAAGAATAAAACATGTATTTGCAGTTCTTATGTTCCTGTTTCAAGGACTGAGATGTATTAGTCTAACAACGAATGTTCTCTCTGGCATATCCTGAGTTTTGCTTTATTCCTACAAGATGATTCAAAACAAATATAATGTTCAGATTCTTCATTTGCTGCTGATGATAAATAATCGAGATATCTTAGCATAGTAACTTTTACGACAGAGGGCATCATTTATTCTTTTCGTATTCCTGACCGACGTTATAGTGGTCATACATCTCCTTCAATAATAATAATATTTTCGTCTTGTCGTAATGAGCTGGTGACACGGTTTCCACAGGTTGCGCTTTCAGCCCATTTCGTATCCGCCTTGACCTAACCCGGTAGTCTTCCCAGGCACGGTGGCTTGAAGTTTAATGCGGAAACCGAACCACGGAAGCGTTCTGGCGTATTTCACAATACACAGTAAGATGTGCCAGAGGGTCTATGAAATCTGCGCCGAGACAGGGATTCGAACCGAGGGCCAATCGATTGCGACTCAGACACCTTAACCACTCAGCCACCAGACCGCTCTATTTCCTCCAGTGATCTAGCCATGATTACCTTCGATTAACACATGAGGATTGAAAGGGATACAGACGAACCAAATAAGACAGTATTTCAGACTTTGTTCACACGCAGTTATTTTATGAGCTTAAGCTAATAACATTTCATGATGCCGAGAAGATAATATGATGTAACCTAAATTTAATCAGCAACGATCGCGTCCTCATCTTAGGCGGGTAGTTCAAGCACTGTATAGAAGACAGGTCAGAGATTTCTGAGGATAAGAAAACGCAGGCCTCTCAATGTCTATGTTGACAAGCAGCGGTAGACCAGGAGAGAATGGCTGGAGATCGAATTGAAAGAACGCTGATAGTACAAACAACAGGCAACCTACTTCACCCGACAACACAAGAGACGCAGAATAACGGTCCTCTAATTTAATTATGGCTCTGTACGAATGCGATTTAAGGGGGAAACGGCAACAAGACGATCATATTTAAACGTAAACTGAAGTTTTATGTATTGCATGCTGAATAAGTAATTTTAAAAAGTACGATTTGCAGTATCGTCCAACAATTAATGATATTTTGCACCTAGACACCAGTATCATCAAGCATAGCTTGTTTATGATCAGAAACATCATTTCATATAAAAATAGCGACCATGGAGGAGAGCATCTAGCGTTGGGGCATAACATTCAAGACGACCCGAGTTTGGCCATCCACATTTTTGTTTTCCGAAAGCGAATAGTTCATATATAAGTGACATGACCGACTTACTTTATAGTTCATGTCCATAAAACTCTTTACGATTTCTAATTAACACGGTATCGGTAAGCCATAATGCCTCCTCCCCTCAAAAAACTCAAGAAAACACAAGTATGTTGCGCCACATTCCAAACAGAACAAAGTAAATGGTAATCTAGGAATTCAGTTCTACTTTTTACGGCAAATGAAACTTTTTTTTTTGCCTTACTACAAACATTTTGATCCCTTAGTATCTAACATACTACTTATCTTTATATATATAAAAATCTCGTGTCACGATGTTCGTCCGGGATGAACTCCGAAACTACATAACCGATTTAGATGAAATTTGGCTTAATGTGTGTGATTTAGTCCAACTTAAAAGATAGGATAGTTTTTATCTGGATTATAGACCTCAATATTTATTATTTGCGAAATAAATGTTCATTAAATGTTTGTCATAGGACAATGGTTTGTAATAATTTGTATGTCACCAAGGCTAAGCGGTCTGCTGGCTAAGTGGTTAGGGCGTCTGACTGGAGATGGGAAGGTCCCCGGTTCGAGTCCCTGTCTCGGCGAGGATTTTTATAGACACTTAACCCGGCATTAACCCCCGGCGCAGCATGCTGTATGAGGAGAAATACGCCAGGACAGTACTGTGGTTCGGATTCGACGTTAAAATGTAGGTCCCCTATACCAGGCAGGATGGGCGGGCTAGGTAAAGGCGGCTAAGACAGGGGCAGAATGCCCAGCCAGTAGAAACAATGTCACCAGGTCCTTACGACCACACGTAATTATTATTATAGTTCGATAAGTTTCTAACAGATGGCGGTGTTAACTTATCTATACAACACTTGGTTAGCTAGGTTGGGTAATCATCCAGTAGATCAATTTATTTATGCTACAGTTTATTCCTAACAGATGGCGGTGTGTTAATTTATCGAACCATTCAGTAGATGGCGTTGTATTTCGATTAATTTATGCTACGGTCTTTTCCACGCCATATGTGTTAGTTTCTTAAATTTTAATTGTGCTGTGTATTGTGTTATAATTATACTGTATTGTTGTTCATCGTTTGTGTGTCTTTATACCTAACGACAAAGTAATTACACAAATGAATATAACATTGAAGAAAACATTACGATAAATTCCAATCGTGTAAGCATTTCTCGCTAACTTATCATTTTTATTCTTCTTTTTGTTATGGTCAGCTAGACTCCACGTGTCAATTTCAATTCCTCTCCTGTTGTTTTTTCTTTCTTCCTCCCCAGTACTCCTTCATTATTGCACTCCCTCTACTTTGAATCCTGCCAATTCAAAGTCTGCTATCGAAATTTTTTCTTTCCATACGGTTCACTGGTATTATTTCGTTTCAAACCTTTCTAAACCTCTTGAAATCCTGGTGTCATCCATGCTATAAATGTATCCAAAAAATATTATTCTTCTTTTTCTGTTATTTTTTTCAATGTTATTTTATATTTCCTCATTAGTTCTTAACTTCCATTTTACTGTATTTTTCAATGGACCCAAAAATTCCGGTTTCACCACTGTATTATAGCGTCTTATTTTAAGGCTTTCAGAAAGGCACTTTTTGTTGTAATTCAAATATTTTTCAGTGAAATGTCACCAAAGAATCTAACCTCGACAATGCGTGTAGCAGAGAGGCAAGACGCACGACGAGAGAGCTCATCAATCAGCAACACAAATCGCGGCAAGTAAGAAAGTTCAAAGAATCAGGACAGCTGAGCGTCGTATGCAAGAATCTCAAGAACAGCGTGATGAACGTCTGTGACAGAATACATCGAGAACAAGAGCGGCACGAGAACAGCACATAGCTACATTTAGAGAAAGAGAACGAGAGAGACAGTAAATCAGCCGTGCTTTAACACGTGTATCATTTGTTCGTCTTGCGTTCCAATATGCACCAGCCATTGATTACTCTGCACATTCATAAAACTGCAATAGGTGCAATGAGCAAAATATGCCAGTATTATCAGGCGTTGAAATTCCGCAATGAAGCAGCCGGCATGTGTTGTGCTTCAGGAAAAGATGTATCATTACCACTACCCAATCCGCCCGAACATTTACAATCCTTCTTGCAGGCGAATCAAACGATTCGAAATTGTTTCTGCGCAAGACACGCAAATTCTATTATTGCTTCCAGATGATGTCTTTTGGGGCAGCAAAAATTTGCGATCTTACATCTTATGGACGTCATTTTGAAAACTATATTCAAAATACAAGGCCAGGTGTACCATAAGATTGGGTCGTTGATACCGATGCCAAACGATGACCCGAAGTTTCTCCAAATCTATTGGAAATTGTGAGGAATGCTGAAAACTAGGTGCATCGAACAAGCAGAAGAGAAAGCAATTGTGGTATTGATATAAATTCTTCGCGGGTTTGCCGCGAAGAATTTATACCAAAGATACGCCTCGAAAGACTTATCTCTCAAATTGTGGTATTGTTGGAAAATAATAATGAACTTATTCAATTGTATCGCCACAATTAAAAAATGACAACTATCAAATTGTCATCAAAGCTGACAAATTACCATCAGGAGAACACGTTGGCAGATTCAACGCGCCAACCGTAGATGAAGTTGCAGTTTTTATGGTTGGTGACTCAGTTTATTAAAGTCACACGTCAAGATAGAACTGTTAGTATAATTTCGGATCTACACCGTTCGTATGACGCACTCCAGTATCCACTGATATTCTGGCAAGGGCAGAATGAATATCACATCAAAATCAAACAGCGTGATCCAGTTGCTGGTAAATTTAATATTCAACTATTTAATTCGTTTTTTATTAGTACAGTAGACCTGCAGTATTCCGACCAGGGGCCGGATTATAGCGGGCCCACTATATTGATTTCTTATTCTTTTTTTTACTATTTAATTTATTATTTTTTCAGGTAATAAAACAAATAAAAAAGTTACTTCAATGATGTACTACGCCCCCCGATTGATGATTAGACGTAATTGAGATAACTATATCCTTCGATATCGTCAACTGTGCCTTCAATACGTCGTGGATATGTACGCCAAGGTTGAAAACAAGCATTTTCGATTTATTCGGTACAACCAGGTTGAATTACGATCGGAGGAATACATCCTCTTACGAGATACTGTTATCGGCAATATTTATGAAAATTTAAACGCCAATGATATCGGTAATGCATTTATTTTACCTTCAAGCTACATCGGCAGTTCACGGAACATGCAGGAATATATACAAGATGTGATGACTTACGTACGTCATTATGGTGGTCCAGATTTGGTTATTACATTTACATGTAATCCGAATTGGGAGGAAATACAAACTTTGCTATTACCAGGTCATCAATCAATGCATCGTCATGATGTCACGGCACGTGTGTTCAAACAAAAATTAAAATCATTGATTGATTTAATCGTAAAACATTCAGTTTTAGGTAACACACGTTGCTATCTGTATTTGATTGAGTGGCAAAAGCGAGGTTTGCCTCATTTTCACATTTTGATTTGGCTTGAAGTTAAAATCCGTCCAGAAGAAATTGATCAAATAATTTCAGCCGAAATTCCGGACCCATTAATTGATCAAGAATTAATTGATATTGTTACCAGTCACTTGATCCACGGACCGTGCGGTGCTTTAACATGACATCGCCATGCATGGAAGGTGGAAAATGTAAGAAGCGTTTTCCAAAGGAATATACGAATGATACTATTACGGATATCGATGGTTATCCGTTGTATCGCCGCAGAAACACTGAGAATGGTGGCCAAACATTTACAATGCGAATGTCAAATTCTAGAAACCAAGTTGAAATTGACAATCAGTGGGTCGTACCATACTCACCATTGCTTTCAAAAACGTATAAGACTCATATTAACGTCGAGTTTTGCAGTTCTGTAAAATCCTTTAAGTACGTTTGCAAATATGTTAATAAAGGCAGTGATTTGGCCGTATTTGAAGTTCAAAATGTAAATAAAAATTACGAAATAACATGATACCACTAGATAGTTACATCAGCAGCCATGAAGCTATCTGGCATATTTTTAGTTTTCGCATCCATGAAAGAGACCCTTCCATCCAGAATCTTGCAATACATCTTGAAAACTGTCAACGTGTATATTTCACCGAAGAAAATATTTTCCAGAGAATACTTGAGCCACCAAAAACGACAAACCACAAACTGAATTTTTCACATTGTGTCAAAAATCTGATGTGTTCCGCCAATTCGCAAAAACATTATTATATACCGATGTTCCAAGCTATTTTTCATGGAACAAATTAGGTAAAAAATGTTAGCCACGTAAACAAGGAGAACCACATCCTTCGATCGCAGGTATATTCAAAGCAAAGACTTTACACAGTGCATCCAAAACAACGTGAATGTTTCTTTCAGCGTTTGTTATTGGTTTTTTTTTTTTTTTTTTTTTTTTTTTTTTTTTTTTTTTAACAGTTTAACGTCCCTTTTTAACAACGTGGTCTTTAGAGACGGGAAAGGATGGGGGCAAGGAATGGGAAGGAATTCGGCCATGGCCTTTTTGAAGGAAGCATCCCGGCATTCACCTGGAGTGATTTGGGGAAACCATGGAAAACCCAAATCTGGATGCCCGGACGGGGATTCGAACCGCCGTCCTCCCGAATGCGAGGCCAGAACGCTATCCGTTACACCACCACGCTCGGTTTTGTTATTGGTGAATGTTCCCGGACCAGCTTCTTTCGAATGTTTACGAACAGTTAATGGTCGAGTGTTCAATACATGTCGAGTGTTCAATACATGTCAAGATGCATGTCGCGAGTTGCAGCTGCTGGTAGACGACAATTATTGGGACCTGACACTTGCTGATTCTGCGTTGACAGCCACGCCGAATAGTATTCGTCAAACTGTTTGCAATTATTTTAACAACATGTTATCCAACACAATCTTCGAGTTTGTGGGAAAAATATAAAAACAGTATGACTGAAGATATAACTGAAATTTCAGTTAATATAAATAAATAAAAAAATAATTTATTTATTTATTTTATAAATATCAATTCTTATATAATTTCAATTAAGTAATTTGTAATGAAATGTAAATTAAATTTTTTTATGATCATTTGTCCTTAATTTAAACTCTCCGTAACTCTTTGCCAATTACATTTGAATTTCCAAATGGACTACAATGTTTTTGTCTTTATTAGTGAATATTAATTTGACTACTTGGAGAGGCTATATTAGCCTTTTCCAACCAAATGTCAACCTCTCCTTTACGTGGTGCACCCTGTTTCCACGGACGAGGCTCTGGCGACTGAAAGATTCTCGGTATAAGGAATCATCCACTTCTTGCCAACGGCCTCTGAAAGGAGGGCGGAAGAGCGGGGAGCGGTTCAGGGCACCCTCTTGCCCTTGGGGTTGGAAACGGCCCCTAAAGGCGGATGAATCAGAAATGATCAACGGCATGGGGATGCAGAAGGCAACGGGAAACCACTGCATTAAAGACCCAAAGGGTATCCCGAGGACATGTAATCCTCTCAAATGATGGAGGATTGCATCAAACCAGTCAAAAGACTGACGACACCAAAAAATAAAAAATAAAAAAAAAATAAAAAAAAATTGAGGAATTTTAGAATAACATTAATCCAACGTACTATAATTAGTAAGTCACAGCAACGCGTGACCGGGTAAGCTAGTTATCAGATAAAACATAAATTTTTTGTTAATTATAAAATCTAGAAAATTACTGATGAAGGGAGACATTTTCTTAGTTACGAAACAACCTAAAAAAATAATAACTTAGCCTATAATCCGAAGGTTCGTGGGATTCCCAAGAAGGAGGTATACTAAGACATTGTGTCAGAGGTAGGACAGCCAGTTTCTTTCCTTTGGGACCTACAATTTAACGTTGAATTCGAATCACGGAACGTCTTGGTGCAGCTCATGCGATCAAACACATCTCTGAAAAATTATTGACCCCAGCGAGATTTCAACCAAGAACCGGACCCTAAAACCGACGAAAGCAAGCTGCTTAACCAGTAAGCTACCGGAATGCTCACGAAACCACTTAAATATTTTAAGAATATAAATGAACGAAGTTTTTTCGGCGTTGTTTATTAATGAATGTTTCTCGGGAAACAAACCGAGTAATACTATTATTTATACACAACATTTCGGCGACATAAGACTCAGTCGCCATCTTCAGGTGTAATCGTAAGACTTGAAGTTTATCTAGAGCACGTTGTTTACTTCTAGTTTTCCTAATAGATTCATTTTGTATTTTGGTTTAATCTATGGCCATGCTTATGTGTGTAATGCTTATTACGAACCAGGAAGTACAATTGATTTTCAGACGAATACTGGCTAAGCCAAAAGACCACGGCCGAATTCCTTCCCCACCTCTAATGAATTTAACGTTGACGAGGCGTAATGCCATAAAAAAGGTAAAAAGATCCTAATCCACCATCTCTGATCGTAATCGATCAGAAATCGAACGTCAAATTTATCTTAAGAAAGCAAATTTACCAATGGTCGCTGATGTGCAACAACAAACATAATGTGCAGAAGTTACCAGGTATTGGTGAACTATTTATGGTGACGTTGCACATCACTGTGGCGGAAGTAACTAATGGGTTGAGGGTTTCCTCCTGGTTGACCTGATGGATACCTGAGCCTCGCTGACTCGACTGTGTCGATCAAAGCGAGTGCCGCCCATTGTAGACGCTACCTGGGGCAGCTGTCCAGTGAACCCTTGCTTGATGCGGGAGGACAGACCGCCATTGAACGACGTGTATTTCGCGAACCGCCGACAAACAAGTTTACAATGTCTGGCCGCGACCCAGCGATTGTGACCCATTCTTGAATGAAACGTTTGCAGTTAAACATCCGCCAGCGGGAGGGAGACGCGGTTAAAAGGGTCCCAACATGAAGCCATTACAGCCACATCAACAGCTATATTTCGCGAGCTTAACAAGACGTTCCATTCAATTGACAAAAAGGTGAAACAGCAATATTTTTTAACTACTCACCTCAAATTTCGAAAGACTTAACTGATAGATGAATTGATTTCATATGCGTGATTGCCTCGTTGGCAAAAGGACGTTGCAGCACCTTATTGGATTTCAACACCTGTTACTGGGATAGGTGGTGGAACAAATTGTCACAATTTGAGAGTTCGTGATGAACGACTCCTAGTAACCAGATTGTGCCAGAGGTAATGGCTTAAATTTTAAATCTCGCTGCTATGGATGGAGTGACATTATTAATATTAATTCATCCGTCAGTTGCAGATATTAAACTTGGCAGCCCCCTGACACCCTTCGGAAGAGTAGGCCTGAATGGGCCGGCACCTGGTGTCGTCCTGTCCCTTCCTTCATCTTCATATACGCAATACTTACAACACACTACTTTTAACAACAGCCATCAGTAAATTTGTGATCATCCTACCTCCTTCGTGCAGAGGTTGCTGTTCAGATTGCGCTCAGTACGTAAGAGCAAATGGCACCCCAAAACTTCTCACTGAAGTTAGAGTTTATGTGATATGTTGCTCAACAACAGTCGGTGTTCACCACAACAGCATCTAACAAGTACGCGGCCATCATTACAGAACAAGCTGACACGGGACTTGTCCCAGAACACTGCATTTTGTCATTCAACACTCAAGCGAGGGTGCTTTCGTGCCATTTGCAGTCTAAGGCGTTGGTCAACGGAAGCCGACACAATGGCATGCGCGCAATCAGTCCATTTCTCAGCATACGACCGAGCGTGGTGGGTATGCTCGTATTCTGGGTTCGAATCCCCGTCCTGGCATCCAGATTCAGTTTTTACATTGTTTTCCCAAATCGCTCCAGGTGAATGCCGGGAAGCTTCCCTCAAAAGGCCATGGCCTAATTCCTCCCAGTTACTTGTCTCGATTCCCATCCCGCCTCTAATGACCTCGACGTCAAGGTATAAAGTCATAAGTAAAAGAAAAAACCCTCCTCAGCATACGGCATCGAAGTGTCAACACGGACATATCCGCACCAGATGCAGTGCTCCAACTTCAAGCCAAAGCTGTGGACGAAGTTGTTTTTGTCGGTTACGACCATGTGGACAATATACTGCGCTGTGATATCATGATTTTTTTCTGCAGTGACACTTTTACTATAATCACGGTACTGATAGTTTCGTCTGCTTAAGGATCTGAGAAGTTCGTCGTTCATAAATACTGCAATCCAAGTGTGCCCAACACAGCTGTTCTTTAGGTGTAGGCGTATTAGTGTGTGTGAAGAATCCTGTTCCGAAAGACACTAGCAGCCCGGCAAGTTTTAGGTTCCGATCAGGTGGACAAATTTATATCACGTTCTGAGATGCGTTTGCTCCATACTCATTGCGAAAATGTTTTGGATTTACACTGATGAGTCGAAACATTATTACCAAATGTTTAATAGCGTGTTGGTCCACCTTTGAAACGCAACACAGCAGTGGTTCGGCAAAGCATGGATTCGATAAATTCTTGGTAGATTTCCGGATGTATCTGGAGTCAGATGTTTACTCACAGGTCGCGCAATTCGCTTAAATAACGGGCGGTGGTTGGTGGTTGCGGAAGCTGGCACCTAAACGACCCAGATGTATTTAATCGAGTTGAGATCAGGCGAATTCGGTGGCCGAAACATCAACTTGAGTTCACAATTATCCTCCTCAAACCACTATAGCACGATTCTGGCTTTGCGACACGGACAGTTATCCTGAGGAAGATACCATCGCCATAGTGGAAGCCATGAAGCATGAAGGCATGCAGTAACTGTTACGTAGACTGCAGCTGTTATGGTGCCTTCGATCACTACCACAGTTCCTATGGAATCCCAGGTGAATGCTCCCGTAGTACGTCCGTGTCGTGGTACATGTTTCCAGCAGCCGATCGCCTGGAAGACAGAGTATTCGGGTACGACCATCAACACGGTGTAGTAGATTTCCATTGGTCCACCATCCAGTCTCAATGATCTCGTGCCCACTGAAATCATAATGAAAGATATTGTTGGAGCAACATAGGAACACCTATTGACCGCTTGCCGCAAAGCTCCGTGATGAACACCGTGTGCTCAACGATGAGCTCCGAAACACTTGTGCCTGCACCTGCATTGTACTCTGCTATCAAAGCTGCCTCAGATCACCTCCTATCCTGCTTTGCAGAGTGAGCAAGTTTCCGAACGGCAATCAGGCTTGGACGACCACCACCATGTTGCCTACTCGTAGTTTCATCATCCTTCAACTACTTTGCATGGATGCTTACTACAGAACAAGCGAATAGCCGATCAGCTTCTCCGTTGCGGAGGACGCTCGTTTCAGGCGCCATTTGTCAAAATCACTTATGTCAGAGGATTTCGACATTTTCCACACGTATTGTCGGTGGAATGACTTTCCACGCGTCTCTGCTCCGCATATATACTTTCCTTACCGTATGACGAACTCGCGACGTTACCAGACGGCATTTATTCTCCTGGTATGCAATGGTCGCAATGTTTTGGCTCATTTGTGTAAAAAATCGTGCAGAAGCCGGTATAAACATCAGTGTGACAAAATCCTTACCAACGGTCTAGCCTGAGGTGATATGGACATGTTCAAAGGATGGGGGAAGAAGGAGAAGCAAAGGACTATTTTAGTATGGACATCAAAGGGAAAAGACGTATTGAAGGCTCTTAAAAGAAATCGATTGACTAAATTAAAAGACTTTGGAAGACAATGGGCTGAATTGGAGTACTATTCATGAACATCAGCTATTCATGGACAGGAAGAAGTGGAGAGTGTTCGTGACAAACACCCGGGAAACCGGAGCTGGAGAATGGTGATGATGATGAGTGTAAACTAGATCTCTGATGACTGCAAATTGTTCATCATCACTTTTGATACTCCGCTGTCTAATTGGTGGACGGTAAACTATCTTCCACTGGAATCAACTAACCTTACGTTGAGAACAAAGCACTGTTACTGCTCCTTAACATCTTTGGCTTTTCTCTGTTGCTGATAACGGCGAGCGTATCACATCGTAAATATCGGATAAACAAGAAGAAGGTATCAAGATACGAAAGTCAAAATGCAGGCAGGCAAACCGTCAACGTCTGAAGGGTTGCTCGAGGTCTGAAAGCAGCGGGCTGGTCGTTCGCAATCCTCACAGCGCTCGTCCGTCCAGAACACTGCAAGAGACAGACAACATTACCACACACCGCACTGCGAGCGCTAGACGGGCACTTTAACATCCTGCCAACTAAAATATACTCGTGATTCTTTTTATCTCCCGGTGACAAAATTTTCAGTTATTGTCGCTGGAACTACCGTTTAACATGGTACCTAAACCACCGATCATCCTAGCTTACTTAAATGAACTAAGAGGAGGACGTAAAAATTCATTGTAACACCGGGATTCAATAAAAGCGCATTAAACAGTCGCCTACGACAACGTTCAACAGTCTCTTGTAATCACTATGAACTATAGCCATCGTCTACGAAGTGTTAATTTATGTGACGATTTATGTTTGTGAAACGTGTATTCTGGAAGTTAAAATTTGAGAACTATCCCAGCAATCAAAATAAATACTTTCGAAAATTGTCCGAAAATGTAATCAGGATGGCAGGGTACAAAGATGTGGCGGGATAGATTCGCAGGGTCTGTACATCTTAATGGCATAAAATCACTGGCCATACTGTTGGGTATAACTATTTATTCCTGCTTACGGTTCTAGCACTTCTAGGGGGCATCCATAAATTACGAGACGGGTTTTTCCGGATTTCCGGACCCCCCTCCCTCTGGTGAGACTTCGTGAGATCTGGCCCGACCCCCCCCCCCACTATGGTGAGATTTGGTCCGTGAGACCCCCTCCCCCCCCTAGAAATCGCCCTCGCAACTTTTTGAGACCTTCCAAAATCAGGTTACACCTCCACATTTCGACGAAATATTCCCCTAAAATCTACTTTCGCATCATTTGTAGACGTCTATTTTTTTTAAATTTTTTAAAAAAAGCTCTACAGTCCAACATCAAAAATCTTACGTGAGATTTCCGTAGACCCCCCCCCCCTATTTCACCTCACGTGATTTATGGATGCCCCCTAGCAAGTATTTCCGTATTACTGGACAATTAGTTACTATGAAGCCATAATAAAAAACATAGACGTTATAATGTGGGAGTTTCTTGGCTAGTAATTGCATAGAGTTTCTTAAGGACATACCACCGAATTTTGCTTTATAGGTGACAACGTTTTGACTGCTATCTCTGCCATCATCTTATGGTAATCGTTATCGTTTATCACCTGAAGATGACCGCAAAGGTGGTGATCAAAGCTTAAAAAAAATCGACAGTATACCCATGAAGACTACTATAAATGGAAATTACAAATTTAAAAATGCCATTACTATTCTAAAGATGATATGTCCGAATATCAGAAGACTGGACGTCGATTCTAAGAAACTTCTCAGTTATAGAATTAGGCGTATTTGCAGTTATGCCACTTTTTGACTACTGCATGGTATCAACTGTTAAATTAAATTCCCAACAATTATTCCTGAACTGTAGCAATGCCATTTTGCTTTAATATGTATTCTGATAATTTGTGAAATCGGTGTAAGAATCGTTTAATTAGGTAATACGCGCAAAAAACCAAATACCTTCGATTGGCCGACAAATTTATCACAGTTTATTTGCAACAGTATTATATAAATTAAAAACACGTTAATGTTATTTCGTATTTTAAGTTTAACCAGAAAATCGGAGCTAACAGAGTATTTGTAACAGAACTCTTAACTTTAATTTTCACCAACATTAAATCTATATTGCTTAAGTTACATTCCAAAAAGTTTCATGGTGATGCGTCATTTGTATACATATTGTTTGTTTCACTGTGATAAAATTATATTATTTCTCTCTTCAATATATCGAAGATTATTTTTAAAAAATTATTGAAAAACATCGGGGGAAACATAAAATAATAAAAATGATTTACAAGGGAGTAAATAGATTTAGAATAGAAATGCACAAACCATAGATTGTTTTCTGTGGCGGGTACTTTGGGATGGTCTTTGGAATAATCGTGTTAATTCCAAATTTATGACTGTAGTAAAAAATCAAAGCAACTTATACATTTTGAGCCGAAAGTATTCTCACTGAGCCGGTTGTTAGCTAAACGTGGTAGGATAGGGGCTAGAGAGCTGGCTTCATGTGGTAAGGGTCGCCGGTTCAAGTTCGTGTTGTGATGTTAGTAACGAATATATAGCCAATACGGTACAGGAAATTCAAGATATATGATTTGATAGCACATAAAAACACTTCCAGTCTGGAGGATTTCGAACAGTAAATTGGGTATAAATTTACACTGAAGAGCCAAAGAAACTGGTACACCTGCCTAATATCGTGTAAGGCCCCCGCGAGCACGCAGAAGTGCCGGAACACAACGTGGCATGGACTCGACTAATGTATGAAGTAGGGCTAGATGGAACTGACACCATTCATGCTCCAGGGCTGTCCATAAATCCGTAAGAGTACGAGGGGGTTGAGATCTCTTCTGAACGGCACGTTGCAAGGCATCCCAGATATGCTCAATAATGTTCATGTCTGGGAAGTATGGTGAACAGCGGAGGTGTTTAAACTCAAAAGTGTGTTCCTGGCGCCACTTTGTAGCAATTCTGGACATGTGGGGTGTCGCATTGTCCCACTGGAATTACCCAAGTCCGTCGGAATGCACAATGGACATGAATGGATGCAGGTGATCAGCCAGGATGCGTAGGTTCGTGTCATCTGCCAGAGTCGTTTTTTGACGTATCAGGGGTCCCATGTCACCCCAAGGGCACACGCACTGAGCAAGGGTACACGAGTGGGCCTTCGGGTCCGAAGGCGCATATCGATGATATTTCGTTTAATGGTTCGCACGCTGACACTTGTTGATGGCCTAGCACTGAAATCTGCAACAATTTGCAGAAGGGTTGCACTTCTGTCACATTGAACGATTCTCTTCAGTCGTCGTTGGTCCCGTTCTTGCAGGATGTTTTTCCGGCCACAGCGATGTCGGAGGTACGATGTTTTACCGGATCCCCTATACTCACGGTGCACTCATGAAATGGTCGTACGGGAAAATCCCCACCTCATCGCTACCTCGGAGATGCTGTTTCCCATCTCTCGTGCGCCTACTATAACACCACGTTCAACCTCACTTAAATTGTGATAACCTGCCATTGTGGCAGCACTAACCGATCTAACGCCTGCGTCAGACACCTGTTGTCTTATATAGGCGTTGCCGACCGCAGAGCCGTACTCTGAGAGTTTACATATCTCTGTGTCTGTATACGCATTCCTATACCAGTTTATATAGCTCTTCAGTGTGTTTCCATAAACATGAAAAATAGGCTAGGCTACTTTTTTTTTTTTTTTAAACAATAACGCTCTTTTTTAAAATAAAGTTCGTTATACGTTTTGGTAAATTGTCTTTTAAACTGTGTATGTCAGTACCTCCCATCTAGTGGTACATGTACCTCCAGAGGTACGTCACATGGCTGAAACGGGTACGCGCAGTAAACCTCTTGGCTGAAATAATAATTGAGATAACTGAAAAAAACAATTATACAAAATTACTATAACAATATATATTTTAAGACACTGTGTGTGCGTAAATTACTGTAATACTGGGGTTGTGCGAAGGCCTCGACTGAGATGAATGCTTTTATTTTAGCTGTAAAGGCTGCGTGACGTTGAGCTATTTCCAGAAGTGGTACTCGGGGGGGAAAAAAAATCTAATAATGAATCACTGCTCAATAAAACACACAGAAAAAAAAAGTTGGATTTTCAAGAGAAATATTCTCACGACATTTTTTAATTTATGATTCATGAAAGTCTGCATCAACTGAAATATATGTTTTTTGGCGAAACAAATTATCTTATAAAGTATCAAATTTAGTCATTTTGCGAAAACGGTATACTCCAGAAAGTTCCTAATAGTTTTCTTCTAAACTTTAGCAGGTTAAATACTATTGCATATTTTTAAAACTTTTTGGAAAAATGTAAAGTGGAAATGAAATTTTTTCTTCAGATCCCCGCTGAACTTCCTACAGTTACTCGTATTTCCACACTTCATGATTTAATTAAAATTTAATGTTATAGATGTGTTAAGGATAGTAACAACACCGAGTGTGGTGGGTGAACTTTTAGCGTTCTGGTCTCACATTCGGGAGGACGCGGGTTCGAATCCCCGTCCGAGCATCCAGATTTGGGTTTCCAATGGTTTCCCCAAATCACTTCAGGCCAATGCCAGGAAGCTTCCTTCAAAAAGGCCACGGCCGAATTCCTTCCCGTTCCTTCTCCCCAGTCCCATCCCTCCTCTAATGATCTTAGCCGTCGACAAGGCTAAAGCCATAAGTAAAAAAAATAGGAAGAACTAAAGAAGTGAGCAATGACAAATTTTCGAGTTAAAAGGTTCAGAAATGTTAAGGATGTGATGCAAATGGGCAAATGCACTCGTAAAAATGAAGATAGGGATGCCTAATGGTATGAAAAATTAAGTCGTTTAATAAATCCGTAACAGCACTATACTCACCTGCGAGAAAATAAAGAAAATACATATTTTTTTTTAGCTATCACGGTTAAGTAATAATATTTTGTCCATGATGGATTGGTGGAATTCAGCGACTGTGATATCAAATTTGGGTTGATATTGAAGACAGCAACCAGTCACAATTTGTTATTATTATGTTTATTTAAGCATTGCCGGTTTCTGTAAATACAGAAGCAAATTTACAGCGTGCTCATAAGGGAGCGAGCACAAACTACGTGGCTCGGTCCGGGGGGAGGGAGGGTTGGCTGGAAGGCTGCGCTGGGCTACGTGGGGGAAAGGGGGGGGGGGCGTTCCGAGCCAGGCCACGTAGCTTTCCTTACATAACATTTTTCACAGTTAAAATGAGGAACAGAACTCACAACAACATGTGAATATTTATTTCTCTCAGTTAATTATGTCCGTATGTAATTTACAATAGTCTGACAAGAGAGAAAACGGTACATAATAACTTCTGGAATCAAAAGGGAAAAAAGCTACGTGCAAGGGGGGGGGGGGGGTAGAGGCTAAAGCCACGTAGGGCTACGTGGGGGGGGGGAAGGGGGGTTCACAGGAGGCGGAAATGGAGCTACGTGATTTATGCACGCACCCTAACTTATATTTAGAGTCTCATAATAGTAATGTTACTCGCATCATCAGTGTTAGAGCCATGTGTTTTTTTAATGATGCATCATATCATCTCGCCACTAACAAGAATTCGTTTTCAAAAATATTCAGATATCTAACGACACACAAACACGTTCGCATTTTGCATCTGCATATTTAAATACATAATAAAAGTAAACCATCTGACGATGAGTATTGTTTGCTCGAAACCGGTAATGGTTAAATAAACATAATAATAACAAATTGCGACAGGTTGCTATCTTCAATATCAACCCAAATTTAATAATCACGGTTAAGACTCTGTGATAAACATGTTTCCGTAGTATGTTTCTGAGAACAGATGTGGTTAAAACGTAATAGATTTATTGCTAAGCCTCAAATCTGAGTATTTGTTGATAGGAATCAACTTAGATGTTGCAGAGTCTTATCCGCATGGCAGGTTACATCTTAAGTGTCCGTCCCATAACACAAGGTA
The DNA here is from genome assembly GCA_031002005.1 of Vandiemenella viatica. Taxonomy (NCBI): domain Eukaryota; kingdom Metazoa; phylum Arthropoda; class Insecta; order Orthoptera; family Morabidae; genus Vandiemenella; species Vandiemenella viatica. The sequence goes on along the minus strand of JARYHS010012519.1, from coordinate 68,200,136 downwards.
TTATCTACACATAACATACTGTCGGCGTATTCTGTTTCTCGTGAAGCTGCAATCGGGTACTCACTCCGGATACAGTTTCCCTTAAAATCTACTTCAAATACTTTCACTGCTATTTGATACCATTTTCTAGTTGGAGCGTTACTTCTAGCACGATGTTCTCAGTGACAAATAATACGTATTCCTGGTGGCTGTTTCATCAGAAGAGTTACGCCAGGGCTGAAACTAACGTAAATGGTTACACCAGCTAAAGAAACCTACAGCATAATGTCGAAAATCAGCAATGAACCTTCCTAGCGCAGTCAGGGGCGTCCATTAATGACGTAAGGTGTTTTTTCCAGAATTCCGACTCGCCCCCTCTCCTTTCTGGTGAGAGTTCGTGAGATTTGGTCTGACCTACCTATAAAATGACGTAAGATTTTCACCGAGACCTTTTTTTATTTAGGTCTCATGCTTCCAAGGGCGGTTATTCCCCCCCCCCCTTAATGTCGATATTTTGGACCAAATACCCCCACAAAGTCGACTTTCGCGCCATTGTACAATTTTTTTTACTTTTTTTTTTTTAGCTCTACAATGCTACAAGAATTTCAAAACCTCACGTGAGATTTCCGTTGATCTCTCTCCCCCCCCCCTTTTGGTGAGGTTTCATGATATTTCTCCCCCCCCCCATTTCACCTCACGTCATTTATGGACGTCCCCTTAACATACGTTAAGCATGTTAGAGTCTAAGTTAGTTTTTTCAGTTTCATACTGCTATTTATACTCTGTAGGTAGTCAAGCTATTCCCGCATGATCAGTCATCCTGCGCCGTGTGATTCTGATCTGTGTATTTAACCACTGAAATGATACTCGATCTGCGACGTTCACTATAAACATGCGTGCCACGCAGAAACAGCAGGTGCGTGCGTAAGGCGGCTGCCATTGGCGGAGTGAGATGCGGGGGCGGGGCAGACGTGCACGCCCCTCGTCACGCACTACCGTGTCACGCCGAGGCGCTGTCGGAAGTGACAACGGTACAAATACTATACGACGCACGGAGCTTTTCGCGGAGATAATTCTCCGGGTTCTATCCGCAAAAATAGCCACAATGCTTCGGCTGCAGTAATAATCAACGAAATTTCCTAGAATACCGACACATAAGCACAGGAAGGTCCGGTACAGTACTCTGTCCGCGTGGGCCAATACCAGCGTGGAACCGAGCATGGTGGTGTAACGGTTAGCGTTCTGGCCTTGCATTCGGTAGGACGGCGGTTCGAATCCTCGTCCGGGCATCCAGATTTAGGTTTTACATGGTTTTCCCAAATTACTCCGGTTGAATGCCGGGATGCTTCCTTCAAACGGCCATGGCTGAATTCCTTCCCATTCCTTGACTCCAATCCTTTACCGTCTCTAAAGACCTCGCCGTTAAGAGACGTTAAAAACAGAGTGGAGTCGTATGCCACCGTAACTGCCCTTAAAGCATCTCCTAAGGCCACCCGTTCAACTCCTGGGCTCGGCGTGCTGACCGTCTAGAATCTAGATTATCTTATCTTATATATAAACGAGCAATTCAAATATCTGCTATCTCGAAAACGGCTCTAACGATTTGTATGAAGTTTCATATCTAGATAACGCTTTGCTTTCCAAGTTTATCTAAATAGTTGTCTTCATTCCAAAAACGAGATTTTACAAAAATAAGTAAAAAAAATATATTTGGTATCTCGCAGAAATTGCCGGTTCCATTTAGCCTACTGATGTTATATAAGTTTCTCTTTGGTTGGAACAAGAGCTCTTATATCTTTAAACGAACAATTCTTGTATACTAGCTGACCCGTGAAAATATTTCGCACAGTATCGTAGTCAGTCACTGAATTTGACTCACCCTCGTATAATAATGTGGAAATAAGTAAGAGCAAGTATATTTATCTACGAGATTTATTTTTAAGAGTAGTAATAAATATCACTTTTATTGTTAAAAATCGTTGTCAGTAAATACTACATGTTTAATTATAAAACCTTTAAATAGCAGATGTTTAAAAAATAGATATTGGATTTGTCAGATGTGATTTTTTTCAAACTCTTTTACTTTACAAAACCTCTTTGAAAACAATATTAACGGTTATAATGTGATCATCGCTTAGTTTATGACCGTATGTGTCTTTAACATAAACATAAATTTTACTGAATTTACGAACTCGAACGTACAGATGTCCGGACATATGAAAAACAGGTTCTGGTAAATACAATCCTGCGCTTTGAAGCGTCTGACCTTGTGCTTTATTTTGGGCATACCGAAGATTACTTTTATTGGGAATTGTTTTCTTTTCATTTGGAAAGGCACGGTTGGATCAGAAGGTGTGCGGTTAATGTGAGGTATGAGCATAGTTGTATCGGAGTGAATTAATTTAGCAGTGATGATGTACTCGTCTAAGCGAATTATCACTAATGTTGCACCATTAATTAATCCATGATTAGCTTTTTTTCAAACTGCTTGACGTCGAGGTCTTTAGAGACTGGAAAGGATGGGAGGCAAGGAATGGGAGGGAATTCGGCCATGGCCTTTTGAAGGAAACATCCCGGCATTTGCCAGGAGTGATTTGGGGAAACCATGAAAACCCAAATCTGGATGTCAGGACGGGGATTCGAACCGCCGTCCTCCAGAATGCGAGGCCAGAACGCTAACCGTGACACCACCACGATCGATCCTGATTAGCATTAAGATTTCTATTTAACGTAAAAATAGCATTTTTCTTTAAAAGCAACCTATGAGGTGGTATCCCGAATTTCATATGCAGATAACGTTTTGTATTTCAAGTTTTTAACACGATTCTACAAGAAACGAGCAGTTCTGGTATTTTGTATCTCGGAAACGGCTTTAGCCTCATCTTGAAGGTACCAGTAGGCCTCCTGATATTAGTTAAGAGTCTATTTGGTTAGAGAAAGGAACTGTGTACTTTAAAATACCTAGAAAACTTTGTAGAAAAACGTTCAACTCTAATCAAACTTTACGCATAATCTTGCATATTGAACAAAAATTGAAAGATGCCGAGCGAAGATCGGTAATCCAGGTACAGATTATTTGTACAGCATTCACACAGTCGAATGTTGAGACATCCAAAAATCTTTGCCTACGCATGTCCCGAACAAAAGTATACATATAATAGCCAGTAAAAATATTTTCCGTAATCCTCGGTTGAAATGCGATACCATCCAGGGAGCAAGGAAACAATTTTTTTTTTTAATGGCATTTGGCATTATAGTAATTCAGCCAACAACTGTTTCCCTTGTTATTCTTCCATTGTGTTTATAGAATCTTATTTATGAGCATAAATGAAAGGACAACATACGACGGACACAATACTTAATTAAAACCACCCCTGCCCTAGGCCAGACTCGAACCGGCGATCCCTGCAACGCGAAGCCAGCTCACTAACCCCTGTGCTACCGGGGCCGACGAAACAAAAAATGCACTTATTACACTGAACATAAACTACACGTTTCCCAGATAGATGGCAGTAGTTACACTACCTCACTGTGGTACGACCGACAGACTGAAAACGTTACTTGTTTCACTAATAACTAGGTTTAGGAGCCAGAGAATTGCTTGTTGGCTATAAAAATCTATCTACAGAGTCGCCAATGCAATATACGATAGTAGGTGATCAGGCACATGTTTGGTATGAGGCTGGTTGCTGAAGGGTAGCATTGCGGACGGGCTTTCAGGAAAGATAGGAGTCTGTTCCAGTGCAGGATATTTTGATTTCTATTTTGCATAGTTGCCCACCCTGCATAGTTCCCTCGAAAGGCCAGGATCGATTGTCTCACTGTTTGTTGTTTCTCATCCTCTTCGGCCCTTACATCGTCGATAGTAACGAATAAAAAATAATGCAAAAAAGATGTTTCATTTCGTGATTTTCTAGGAGAATATAACATGCAAAAGAAAAAAGTTCTTTCCATTAAACATTCAGAATATTATGTAAGAACTTTAATGGTTTATACCGTATATATTTTTTCATTTTTATGGTTCATAATTAATATACTACGTTGGCTGTCATTTCTGGAAGAATGTTTCAGAAATAACCAACTTTCTAATTCAAGTTTATTTTTTTTTAAAAACGAAAATCACTGTCGTAATTCTGCGTTAGAATAGACACCGAAGAAAACTATTCCTTTACTGGATAAGTGTAATCTAGTAGTTTACATAAAACGGTCACATATTTGGTTAAAAACAATTTTATTTTAACCACTGTATTTATGTTTGTATTGATTGATTGCAAGTACACAATTATTACTTCTGTTTTTCATCTTCAGAGTACGTATTATAATTGTTGTTGAGACGTGTTTCGATCATAATTTTTAAATTTCAACTGTTAAAAGTGCAGTACGAATATTTATTACGACTGAGATGTTTTAAACAATTCACACTGGGATATTTCTCTCCGTCGTTCTATCTGCGATAGGTAGATTTAGAATATAGTTTCGAAAGTATTAATTGGAAGAATGTCCTAACAGTGCAGTAGATTTCTCACTGTTGGTCTGGTACATTTCTGCATTCTAAGCAAAATACCACTACAATATGGAAAATACTGCTTTTTTGTGAGCGAAACATGCATGTTGACTTGGAAGAGGAATTTTTATCGAAAATTAAGACGGCAAGGAGAGCTAGAAACGACAGAAAACATTTAGAATGAAGTGATGAATTTCTTCAACGTTGCTTATTACGTGCAAATAGGAATATTTAGTGCGAAAGCATGTACAGTCACCGAAGAGCAGATGGAAAGGGCACACACAGTGAAAAAAGGTTGTGAGAAAGGAGCTACGAAGGGAGCTTGAAGAAGAGTTTTCAGCAGTAGAAGAAAGCTGGCGGGGACTGACAGTGTCCTACCTCTTCTTGGCTGTGAGTCTGCCGTCCTGCTTCGACACCCGCCGTCCTTGCCAACGTCGAACCCTGCAAAGAGAAAAAACCAACGGGCGCGTGCATCAGCCGTCAAGAAGCTTGCAAGCTACAGCTAGCTACCACTAGAACTCGGCACATTCCAGGCGGTCTACTTACCAACTGACCGGAGGCTTCATCGAAGTTCCAAAGATAATAGACATCACCCGTCAGGTGTCTTATTTAGGCATTTAGTGATTTTTATCAGGATCCGATGACATATCTGTACTTTAAATCAGTTCCTAAAAAAAGTCACCTCGAATGTAAAAGTAACCTGTATATTTCTGTATCTTATAAAACCCACTTTCACTACTTACTAACGAAGTCCACAGCACAAGTGTTATGGTGGCTTTCCACGGCCCGTGGTTTTGTAGGTCGCCACGTGCAGTGGCATTGTACGGGTGAGCACGCGCCACTGGCTAGTCCTTGCCACCTACCCATCCACGAACCTAGTGTCGTTTGATGTTTACCGACTGGGTGACGGATAGAGGTGCGCCATCCCTGTCAGCAGAGGCGGCTTCCTTCCAACGGCCCGCTGTTGATATCAGGACCAGCGCGGCCGGCAAATGCACGGGACATGGGAAGCCCCTTTACTTGGATTCTACAGAAGAAGGCATATTAGCAAGCCAGCGTGTCAGAGGTCGGAACCAGATGCTTAAGTATAATATATGGTTAAAGAAATGCCTGCAAAGAAAGGAAATATTCCGTTCCAGGATCTGCACGAAGGACAATAAAGTTTCAAACCAATCACTTGAATTTTCTTGTCCTTGTGTATACAAAGAGAAATCTAAGAAATCTTTGAACCTAAACTGAGTCACAGAAAAAGTAAAGCGACCTAGGTAGGCATGTTGCCGCCAAATCTTACCTTAAGATTTTTCTAATCAGTAAAAAATTGTAGGTTGCAGAGCTACTGACAAACTTTAGATTTTGTTGAATATAGCCAGGGAATGACATTCCGCTCCCAAAGAACATTCTTAAATAGTTGTAAGAAGTAACAATGCAACATTTTTGACGAGAAAACTGTAAGTACTGGTCTTCATAGCGCAAAATATTTGAGAATAACACTGATGGTACTAATATTCAGAAACCTGTTTGAAATATACTTTGCATTGTAAAAATTTACTACACTAGTTAAATCTAGATCTGCTAGTGTCTTCTACATTTTTTTTTCTCATTTCATCCGAGGATTTCGATTTATCTGTTGCGTTTAATGGTAGACCTCCATTACCTCTACCTGTTTTCACCGATCGTAAGATACATTATTTTTCTTTTCTTTAACTGCTTTACGTCTATCAACAGCGAGGTCTTTAGAGACGGGACAGGATGGGGGGCAAGGAATGGGAAGGAATTCGGCCATGGCCTTTTGAAGGAAGTATCCCGGCATTTGCCTGGAGTGATTTGGGAAACCATGGAAAACCCAAATCTGGATGCCCGGACGGGGATTCGAACCGCCGTCCTCCCGAATCCGAGGCCAGAACGCTATCCGTCACATCATCACGCTCGGTTTTTCTTTTCTTAATTTCACCTTAATATTGTGAAAAATCTATTAAGATATTTGTATTTCGATTGCTAGTTATACTAAGGTCTACGCTCAGAACCAAACACACAAATTCAATAACTGTATATAGTAATGTTTGCAGAACGAATGTGCTATCTTACAGGAAGGCACACAGAATACCCGACGTATTCTGTAGAATAACATCTGTTGAGGTGATATGAAATGTTAAGGAGTTCCCCGAAGGTACATCCAGGAGAGAACACAGATAACACCCAAGGAACACAACAATTAATTTAAATTACCAATGTCCTTGACCAAAATTGACAGGTGAAGGGAAGATCGCTAGACGTAACGCTTTCGGAGCTGGACTATGGTCGGCAGCGAATGAGAATGTCGTCACCACAACCTGGTTGTCGACATATAGACTTCTTTGGATATCATGCCGACAGCAACGTACATGTATGACAATTTAGCAATACATTGATGGCTCATGGTGTGTTCGGGAAGGCAAAGTAGTACTAGCGGATCAACTCATCGACAAAGAGGTCTCCAACTCTGCAGACATCTTCAGAGACGCTATCTACTGGTTGATATGGCCGTCCAACAATAGGAGCCTTGCCGCAGTGAGCACAGAAAGAGACTGCAAGATGTGTAAATCTACATCTACATCTATACTCTGCAAATCACAACTACTGTGGGTGGCAGAGGGTGCTAAGCACCAATCCTAATTCTGCGCATTCCAATCCCGAACGGATCGAGGAAAGAAGGAATACATAAATGAATCAGTACGGCATCTTATTTCTCTAATCTTATCCCTCCTGTCATTGCGACCTAAATAGGTTGGCGTAAGAAGTATTTCGTTGCACTCGTAACTTAAAGATTTTCGCATATTCTCCAGCAAATTCAAACGAAAACGACGTCGTCTGTGCGCCAAACAATCCCAGCCCAACCCACGAATTAGCTCTGTGACACTTACGTAAGGACTGTAACTAGCAGTCACCAATCGAGCGGCTCTTCCCTGTACTTTCTCTAATGTGTCAATCAATCCCTTGCGATACGGATCCCAAATTCCACAACAGTATCCCAAATGCGGACGCACTAGTGTTTTGTACGCTATTTCCTTTGTATGAGCATTACAACTTCTCAAAATACGTCCTATGAATCGTAGTTTGGAATTAGCTTTTCCTACAACGGAAGTTATGTGCAAGTCCCATTACATGTTGCTTTGTACTGTTACGCCTAGATACTTCAGGGAATCTACAGTGTCAACAACTGAATTGTTAACTTTGTACTCCTGAGCAAGCGGGGTCTTTTTATTACTTATGTGCATTGCCTTGCACTTTTTACAGTTAAGTGTAAGCTGCCACTCACGGCACCATTCCGAAATAACATCCAGATCAAGCTGAATTTCTAAGCAATCGTCGGACCACCTCACTTCCCTATAAATAAGTGCATCATCAGCAAAAAATCGCATCCTGCAATTAACGTTGTCACCGAGATCGTTTATAAAAATTAAGAAAAGAAGTGGTCCTATTACACTTCCTTGAGGAACGCCCGAAGTAACATCTAGTTTAGAAGAGGCTTCCCCGTCTACAACGACATACTGTGACCGACCAGTTAGAAAATCACGTATCCATTCGCAAATCTGATCAGATATACCGTACGCTCGGATCTTCGCTAAGAGTCGGTTGTGTGGTACAGAGTCAAAAGCTTTCTGAAAATCCAAGAAAATAGCATCAACTTGTGATCCCGCATCAATAACTTTCATTACATCATGCGAAAATAGAGCCAGTTGCGTTTCACATAATCGGTTCTTCCGAAATCCGTGTTGGTATGCTGTAAGTAGCTCGTTTTCATCTAGAAACTTCTGTAAATAGCGGAAACTAATACTGTCTTATGTTGTGGCTCTAAAAACCAAATACTGAATAATCAGAGACAATGTAACATTACATTCTACGAGTAGTAGCTCGTCGAGGAATATAATTAAAAATTGTTATTAGTAATATAGTTATATTAAGGTGCATATATATAATATTAATGGTGGTAAATTGGAAGGGACCATAGGCAATCGTCGAGATGAGCTTGAAGTAGGACAGACTTGTAAAACGAAACAGGTCAAGTTAAAGCTAATCGCTGGCTTTAATAAATAAGCGCCCTTAAGGCAAAGATGTTCCTTCTCAAGCTGTCATTCACAATTTAAGGTTTGGTAACACATAAGAAAGCCACAAATTGAGCGTAAAGTGAACTTTGTAACTATGAAACACCATCGGTGACTGTTACGGGTCAATTCTATTCGCTGCAGTATATTTGCTCACGTTGAACCTGTGCTTCATTGCTGGACTATGTTACATGGGGGCAGTTCATTTATTGTGTGGCGCCTATCATTACTTCATAAAATGCCGAAGTTAGTCAAACAATCTCTCTGTCTCGGAAAATTAATATTTCATGAGTGTGTACGTGTTGTGAACTTATTTAGTATTAGAAAAATCGTATTCTTGAGATATACTATATAATGCATTTAGATAAAATACGTAATTAACGTAGGTGGAAATATTCGGTTTGCACAATTTGAAACGAATTGGCGGTTCGCTTCTGGGTATATAATAAATATAAGCCTAATACTGCGGCAGAATTCTTCCATAGGTATCCTCGTTCTTAATTTAATTTAGTGGTTTTTGAAATACAGCCTGTATAAATGGACGTAGACAATCTGTATTAAATAGTCCGATGGAATATTACAGTTGGGGATTCTGAAGGTTAAAATACGAATAAACTCAACGTAATACACAACCCGAAAGTTGTTGGATCCTCTCGGAGCAGGCATACTGAGCCATTGTGTCAGAGGTAGGACGGCCAGTTTCTTTCCTCTGGGACCTACAGTTTAAGGTGGAATCCAAATCACGGAACCACCTGGCGTAGCTCATATGGTCGAACACAACTCTTCAAAATTCCTGTGCCTACCGGGATTAGAAGCCGGGACCAGAGCAGCTAACTTTTTGACCGCCGAAAATACGAATATAAGAATAAAAAAATTAATAATAATGTGTATGTTTATAGCGTTGTTTTTTTGAAATGACAGCAATGTGATGTTGGAAGATTGATTATCATTTATCCTTTTGCGTATCAGTGTTCCGTTCGTGATACGAGATTTAAAATGCAGAGTTAGTGCTATTTGTGGGATAAGAATGATTTTTTACCCTGAGGAAGACCAACTCCGTTAAATGAATGGTGATCATTGTATCAGTCCACCATAGATGTGACGATTGTGATGGACTGTGATTCCCTTTCCTTGGCCTCGTGGCCATACGTCACGACTTGTGTCCCTGGTATGCGGCGCGGCGCTAACGCTCTGAGACGCGTGCACCCCTGGCGTGAGCTGGGTGTCCAGTGTCACGTGCCAGGCGACACTGGACACCCAGCTGTCTCACGCGCTCCACTGGACCACCGGCCAGCCACGCCACCTCACTGGTACCAACACTACAAAATAATTGTTGCTTCTCACACAAATTGATCAATCAAAGAGGGCGCCTCCTAGGCTGCTGTCTGTCTCTACTTCTATTCGTTTTTTTTTTTTTTTTTTTTTTTTTTTTTTTTTTTTTTTTTTTTTTTTTTTTTAAATTTGAGCGCACGGAAGTGCACCCGCCGAGTCAACGGCGACACTGCCTACCATTTTCTGGAAGCGATTCACGCCATTTTTGAATCTCAATTTCTTCGGTTGTATTTACACTACATGATTCAAATTTTGTTAATCAAAGATATCAGCAATCCTAGCAAACATACTAAATTTTATTTCGTTACTGTTCTTAGTTCGGATGATATTCGGATGCAAACTTCAGCGATTTTCACACTCACTCACTCACTGACTGAGTGATGATCATCAAAACTCTACGCTACTCCCCGTAGCCTTAGAAAGCTGAAATTTGGTACAAGGATAACATTTTACTCACATATTATAAGAACTCTGAAAATCGTAAATTTCCACTACTACTAACGTGAAATCGCTTTCTATCATAATAACTTTATATACATCAGATTTTTCTTGTAAAGTGAGATTACTAAGTTTACCCAATGTATTAAATTCTTTCCTTTCCTTACTTTGGAAGTAATTGAAGTTCAAAATTTTATTTCGGCACGACACCCCTACAAAAATCCATGTACTTCGGGTAATCCTAAAAACCAGTAATTTGGTACACATATAGAGATTCATTCCTAAATTAAAAGAAAAGTCTAATATTGGAGTATTTATTTAATTAAAATCCCAAACATGACAAATTCTGGCACATATTTGCGACTTAATTGCTTTGATTCGGATGAAGCTATATGCCTAAGAATTTTTTAATGTATAAAGATCAGCAAGTTTAACTAATATATTAAATTTTATTTTGTTCCTATGCTTAGTTTGGAAGTTTCGTAATTTATTTATAGTGGTAACTAGCATTTGCCCGCTGCTTCACGCGCGCGTGCCTTGGCAGGTGTAGAAATTATTTACCGATTTTATTCTCTTATCAGACATTAACGTGGAAAGGCATGAACTGTTAATGTATTCTGAATAGTTTCGTTTTGTTTCGGTTAATACGTTAGGTTCGGTTTTCATACTGATGTCAGAGAGTTGTTTTATTCATATTTTAACATGATGCAATTGATTCAATAGTAGAAAAGGTTCCTGAAAAATTAACATTAGTAATTCGTGGTAGTAATTTTTGTGCGCAGTATAAACATTTATTGTTTAGAAAGGCTTTCACGGTTCAAACGACGTTCTTTCTTCTGTGCGCTTTCAGAAGCTATGGATTTAGCGTATAGAACCCGGTTATAGGTCAATCGCTTTTCTCGGTGCAGGTTACTTTCATTTGCTCTAGCTATTTCATCTAGTTCTCTTTGACGTTGCAGACGATGTTGTCGGTCTATTTCACTCTCATTTAGCCGAATATTATTTCTGAAAGCAATATTTAACTCAGCTAAAACATAATATTTTTAAATGCTGATATGGAGGATTCCACGTTAACCGTGGTACCGAAAATTTAAATGGATATATAACAGTTGTAACGTTAAGAAAGCTGTTATTATAATCAATATGTGTAATTTTTTTTGGCGATTTTATGTGTAAACTTTGCCTGGGATTATATAGCTAGGTATAAGCTTTGTTAAGGATGTATCTGTGGATTTAATGAAAAATATTCTTTCCATGATACTTAACTAAAAAAAGTTTATTTTTAAATGTGGATACCGAGGATTGCAACATAACCGCGGTGCCATAAATTTATGTAAATATAGCAGTAATCTACGACTTAGTCCTCTTGGAAGTGTGCTGAAATATAAAAATTGGTTACCAATAATCACAGCATCTCAATTTTTCTGATTTATTTATTTTTTGTTGTTTTTTATTTTTTGTTGTTTTTTATTTTTTGTTGTTTGGATATTGGTTTTATTTTATGTTGATACACCATCAATTATTCCGGCTTTAAAATAGAAATTTACGTGAACTGGAGCTACTCTTGATTTCAAATCGTCGTATCATTACTGTCATTATTTCAGTCAGATATAATTAATCCAAAAATGTCGAGATGTGATCATGGTACAGTTTATGTAGTAACGTGCATGTAACTGAAACATTATCGCAAGTTGTAAATCGCTTGAAATGCAACCTGACAGCTGATATGATGCTTTGTTATAGGCCTAAGAGACGATGCCTGCAGCTTTATAATCTACGCGGTGTAGCATTTGGATATGAAACATTTTTAATTTAAGTTTCTTTCAATATAGCCGTATTTTCTATGTAATTATTTCAGTCGCATGTAAGTACCTGGCGAAACAACCGTCTGGACCAGATGACAATTGACTCGTTTTGTTTAGCATCAGGCATAACGGGTTTAGTTTTAAAATTTACGCGGTGTCGAATAGAATTTTAGGATGCCTAGTTATATTTGAAATAAAAATTCGTTACCAATAATCACAGCATCTCAATTTTTTCTGATTTATTTATTTATTGCTGTTTGGATATTGGTTTTTATTTTATGTTGATACACCATCAATTATTCCTGCTTTAAAATAGAAATTTACGTGAATTGGAGTTAATCTTGGTTTCAAACCGTCGTATCATTATTGTCATTATTTCAGTCAGATATAATTAATTCAAAAATTTCAAAATGGATCACGGTAAAGTATATGTTTTAATGTGCATGTAACTCAAGCAATTATTTCTGAGTGGCAAAATTATCGCAAGTTGTAAATCGATTGAAATGCAACCTGGACAGTGATGACAGCTGATACTATGCTTTGTTATAGGCCAAAGGGACGATTTTTTTTAGCTTTATAATTTACGCGGTGTAGCATTAGGATCTGAAATTTTTTTTATTTGAGTATCTTTCAATATATCCGTATTTTCTATGTAATTATTTGAGTCGCATGTACCTGAATTTTCGGATGCCTAGTTATATTTGCACGTTATAGCCACGAGACATATTAATCGAATAAAGTACTTCCAAATATGTGCAATTCCGCACAAGTCATTATGAAAGAAGTATGTTTTATTACTTGCTGATATTTATAATAGCTGTTTTTCAGACATCGCTCTTCGAGAAAAAACTGAATTTCGTATTAAGTATTGGCTTATTGTGGCTGTATTGTACAGAATTCACGTAGCAATTTTGTTCCAGAGACAAACAGTATAACAGTCCACCAGAGACAATACGTCTTCAATATTTGTAAAACAACTTTTTCGTAATTCAACAGACCTGTTACGATTCAAGTAAATGCTGATTATACTTGATTCACGTATTCTTTTTATTTTGAAGTACTGCGGTCCAGAAAAATGATTCGCAGAAGTAAAAAAAAAAAAGAAAAAAAAAAGGAAATCCTAAATTTTGTCAGGTCTCTTTATGAAAGGAGTGACCGTCTGAATGTGTATAATTATCTGTGGTCTACAGTTTCACATTTCTGAAGTTTTTTACTGACTTTCTTCTTCCCATGGTACATATTAGTCGTTAGCTACTTCTGCAGATGTTGATCAGCAACATTAGCTTTAAAAATTTGGAAACACCACGCAAATTAATGCGGTAGTTTTTGCATTATTAGAGATCAAGCCTCACTACAAACGCAGCTTGCTTACAGATTTATAATAGTATAGATTAAACCAGCGGCAGACTGTATTGCTCGGCTACAGTGCACACTCATTGTTTTCATAGAGGGAGTTATTGATGGTAGTATATTGATGTCTTCAATTCTAAAATGTTCTAATTCACCGATTTTCAAATGTAATCATTAAATTTGTGCGACGATTCAGAATAAGCGATAAGCTTACAAAAAGAAATGAGATCTCACAAAATCAATCCCACAAAAACAATTCTTGTAAAAATAGGCCAAGTCTCGTCCTCGTGTAGTGACAAAAAGTTATGAGATCTCCTTCTGAGCCAAGTCTACACTTTACAGCGTGTGTTCACTTCACTTTGTGAAACAGAATGGTTTCTCTCGGTGTCATAGATCATTTATTTAGAATAAAAAAAAATCTGGTGACTGGCCACTAGGCACGTTGTAATTTTTACTTTTTAGACTTGGCATTTACTTTCATTACTGTGTCAGCAGGAGTGTGAGAGCAGAACATTTTAGACTGTGTTACGCTGTGTCTGGTAAGCTGTGAATACTGATTTCCTGCTTTAACACTTCTCATTTTCGAACATTTTTCTATTTTAGGACCTATGGTGGTTGATTAGTGGACGGATAAAGTACGAAACGAACGAGTTTTGGAAGTGATGGCCGAGGAAAGAAGTTTGTGGAAGAGCCTTTCAGAATAAAGAGACAGGATGGTAGTTAATATTTTGAGACATGCAGAATTGGTTAAATTGTTAGTGGAGGGAACAGTCGAAGGTAAGAACTGCAGAGGAAGACAGAGATTAGAATATATGAAGCAGATAATTGAGGACGTGGGTTGTAAGGGGTATGTTGAGATGATGATAGGAAAAAGAAAAGTGAATCAACCTAATTGTATCTAAATTACTATAACTGTTATAACTTTATAATGTGCATACCCTTTGTAAGGATACACAGCCTCTTAGTTTTTGAAGAGTTAGTAATTAATGTTTCGTTTTTAATGTTATTTCTGTGGGAATTGTTTGACAGTGGTATTTTCGATTAACTATTTTGTATCTGATTAATGTTTAGCTTATTATATGTGTATGTTGTTACAACTGCTTTATATCGTGTTATTACTTCTTAAGTATTGTATCAAAGAAATCCACGCGTCGTTATTACCAGATGAATAAAGTGCATGAAAATCTCTGGATGATAAGAGCACAGGAGGAAGATCTTTGGGCAAAGAGATGAGAAAAGATTTCAAAGTTCTGCACTTGTTGGAGAGAGTGATGAGGGAATGTACGAGAGAAGTCAAGGAATTGGGTTACAAAACTTTGGTCAGACCATTTCTCGAATATGGTAGTGTAGTATGGGACCCTCATTTTACGTATCAAATACAGGAGTTGGAGAGGGTGCAAAGAAGGGCTGCTAGATTTGTTTCTGGAAATTATCGCAGAATGCAATCAGTGACGGATATGATAAAGGAGCTAAAATGGGATTCATTGTAAGCCAGGAGGAGGATGAGGAGGGTCATGGGAGTGTACAGGGCATAAACTGGCGATGAGGCATGGAAAGATATTGCAATAGGTATGAAAAGTAGTGCATGGAAGGGAAAAGATGACCATGACCACAAGTTGGCACTCGATTTCAGGCACAAGGGTATGGGAAGATTCTCTTTTTTAGGTAAGGGTGTCAGGGATTGGAATGAGTTACCAAGAGAAATGATGAATAATTTACCGAAAACTTTGAAGGAATTTAAAGATAAAATTTGTAGAGGGCAAATGTAGGTGGGTGCAGGATAGGAGGAAGATGGTGTGTAGGGATATTGCCACCGGAGCCTGTGCTCCATTGCAATTAAATTAAATTTAAAAAAATAAAATAGAAGAGATGAAAGTGATATGCACGGCGGACGTTTAGATAAACTGCGAGTTGTATCACAACAAGAAATAGTAAATTAATGAAAGTTAATATAAATACCAAGTGAATGTTTTTGTTGGTTATCTTTATTCTTTTGGAGGTATAAAGAAGAAATATTGGCACTTTAAACACTAGCAAGAAGGTTAGTAAAGAGCACAAAATATTATACCTTTCATGAGATCTTCTTCTCAGCCAAGTCTACACTTTACAGTGTGTATTCACTTCAATTTGTGAAACAAATGGTTTCTCTCGGTGCCATAGATCGTTTATTTTTAAAAAAGAATACTATGCGAAATTCATAATATAGCCAGACATTCAAAAACGAAGTACGACTGAATTAATAATTGCATAATAGCTGTGTTAATCTGTAATTTAAAGGTAAAGACAGTGGGTTTTCACAGCTTTCAAGGATTAGCAGAGGTAGAGCTCTGAATTCCTTTTTCCTGTCCGTAGGCAAGTAGAGTGGACGTGTCGTGGTCAGCTACACGGTCCGGCCCTTTTTCTTTACTTCCAGCGGAGTTTCCCGCGCGGTACTCAATTGATGACAGGCTGAGTGGGCCATTCCGGACGTTCAGTTTCGAGGAAAAATCCTCGACTTCGTCGGGGATCGAACCCCCCATCGTCCAGACCGTAGTCCTGATCTACACGGCCGCCAGTCTGTCAGAAAAATCTTCTGACAGCGAAACAGGTTAGCGAAACTATTGGTGTCGTTGAGGCGATGGTGAGAGAGGGTAGGATCGTTTTGAGGCGCACGGTGCCTCGGGGATTATTAGCAGCGGCTGAAGTTTGTCGATAAATTAAAACGCCCCTGCGCGGCTGGCCTCCCCTCGGGGCGCAGTTTAGAGCGCCAGAGATCGGCCGGCGCCTTCGCGACAGATCCGGCGCGCTAATACTGGAGGGGAGGGTTCCCTACGTGCGCCAAATGAAAACGATGGTCTTCCGCGCGCTGATGGAGCGGCGCTCGCTAAGCGCATACGAATAAACCCCGGGGAGAGGGAGCAGACAAGTGTCGCGCGACGCAGTCTCCGTCACTGTCGACGTAGTCAACAGTGTCGTCGAGTTAAGGTGACCGAGGATACATCCTCGAGGATGAGTGTCAAAAATGACTCACAGAAACCCATGCGCATTCTGTCAGATTGGTGTAGACCCTATTGTAGCAGACGTACAGAAACAATACCTTGCAGCCGAATTGTAGGGATCAGCGCCACATCCCAACCACGTTGCTTAGTGTCGTTTTTTTGCTACCCGGGCGTTTGATGTTTACCGACTGGGTGACGGATAGAGGCGCGCCATCCCTGCCAACAGAGACGCCACCCCTCCCACGACCCGTTGTTGGGACTCGTCCAACGCGGCCGCCAAATGCACCTCTACTGTGCAGATGAATGTGTTGGGGGTTGTTAAGTGAAGCATGCTGGTTCGTGTTGTCATATGCAGATGACCCGCCAGTGTGGCTGCGCAATTTAAGGCACCACTTCACAGGATCAGAGCGGTACAACGGGACTAACTCAAGTCCTGGACCCCACATACGGCCGTTCTAAATGCGGATATTAGGCGGTTTCCCATGATAATCAAGGTTAATGCTGGGAGAGTCCCCAGTTTCCAACCAATAACCTGCACATTTCACAAACAAAAATACATTTATCTAACACAGAACATTGTTACATATTTCGAGAAAAGATTGCATCCTTCCAATATATGTAGACTGTAAAGGGCTACTACCACATTAATATTTGCCTAGTAGTGGATGGTATGAATCTCTACCTGGAGAACAATCTGATGATGATGATGATGATATGAAGATGAAGGAAGGTAGAGGGTGAATTTCGGTACTACTGTATTCAGGATTACTCTACCGGAAGACACTGAAGCCGCCAAGTTTTACATCCCCATTCCCAGACCAACCACCATCAACAGTGTATTCTTTACAGTTGCGAAGACATTTGAGTTTTATAGGAGAATTTTGCTGGTAGCTCAGTGGATAAGGCGCTCACCTTCAACCCTCAAAGTCCCAGCATCTTATTTTTTACGGGCTTTGCTTTGTTCATGTGGAATAGGGCATAATACAACGTGATTCGACTTTTGTGTTAAGCTGTAACCTTTGGCATACTGGTTTAATACGCCTTCTTCGGGAGTATCCAACCTAGCGTGGTGGGTGACCTCGAATTCGGCAGGACGTGGGTTCGAACTTCGAATCCCCGTCCGGGCATCTAGATATGGGATTTATATGATTTACCTAAACCATTACGGGCTAGTTTTGGATGGTTCCTTCATATAGGTCATTGCCGAATACCTTTTCCTTCCTTAACCTTAGCTATTTTCCGTATGCAATGACCTCGACGTCGATAAGGCATAAAGTCAGAAGCAAAGAATAGAAAAAGGACTTAGTAAGTTGTCTGGTGATTAGAAACCGTGCACCACCCCTTTTCTACCCTGTTATCCAAATTCAGATTGACAAAAATATGTTTTGGACCAGTTATTATTCATATTATTTTAAATATATTTCTCAGATACAGTACGTTACAGCGTAGCACCAGTACAAAATGAAACTGTAGTTTTTCACAAAACTTTCTCCTTTGGTAACGTTTGTCGTAACATTTTTACAATGAACTTTCAACTGAGTTGTTCTTGCTCCCTTATGGCGAGATTATTTTTGTAGATTATTCAATCTGTTTAATGAATAATATTGCTTGCCTTTCATCGTTAAACAAAAATTATTTACGCAAAAGAGCATGGAGTTTTCTAAGATTTATGATCTCTTAAAGTTCGACTATATCACTACATGTGACGTTTCGGCACATCATCTTCCGTTTTTAGCGATCAGTCCAAGATTTTTCTTCACTACTTTTGACTCTTTCTTTCTGCGCGTGGCCCGTCCATCTAGTTTGGTTTTTCCAACAGGTCTCCTTCTCTTCTCTTTGTACAAAAACGTTGCCTTCGCCAATCTTCATTCCTCTACATTCATGACATGCTCCAGTCATTTGTGATCTTTTCTCCGTTAGAGTTTTATCTAATATGTCAACATTTAATCTCTCCATGGTGATTTAATTTCTGATTCTAGCGTCAAAATTTAATAAAATAAAATACGTATGACCCAAGTGACCGAAATGACAGTCTTTCAAATTCTGCATAATCCACCTTTATCATAACTTAACTTTTCTCCATTTCCAACTTATGGTTTAGTGTTGAATGGAAACCTGAGAGCTTAATAAAGCCCTTCGATAACATAATCAAAGAGCTACTAGGGGTTAACTTCAGATTATAAGCTGCAGAAATTCCAGCTTAAACTGCAATTCGAACCGTGAACCTTTAAATCACCATTCAGTCATCTCCATACTGAGTCACTAGATCGCTTATTATTATTATCGAATTATAAACATCAAAATACACAGTTAAAACATTGTACAAATTAACATCTTTAATCACATTTCGCCCAGTACTTCGCAACCTCAAGTGCATTCGTTGTAGCTTGAGACAAATCGTCTTTGTTGCAGGATGATGGGCACATAGGGCACTGGAGCATATGGTTCATTGTTTGATCCTCACCACACTCGCACTTAATATTGGTCTTACGCCAATAAACATAAACAATAATTTTCAAAGAAAAGGAGAATGTTACTTTAGTACACGCGTATTTTTTCGACAGATCTGTATCTGCTCCGAGGTTGGTGTAATTTTTCATGAGAATTGAGCATAATGTTTTTTAAGAACACACAAAGGCAGTGCAGCCACCCTCGGCGACGAAACCCTTCCGCCGGAAGTGACGCCGGGGGCGTCACTGGCGCCGCTCCAACCGGAAGGTGCGGATGTTGGCGTCTTCCGGCGTCGCGGCGGGGCAAGGGTTAAACTGTGTTGAGGGGGAGGGGGAGGAGCTCACCCCGGTGATTAATGCAATTAGCAGACGCGCGTTAACTGTTCAACAAAGAACGGCACAAGCAGGGGACGGGGAATCGAGGTAGAGTGTTGTTAGCTACAACGGCGAACAGTGACGTGACATTACTTCCCTTAAATAACAATCTTGGGAAAGATGCATGAAAGCAACTGATTAAAACAATTTCAGTATTCTACTCCATATTTTCAACTCCTTTGCTTTTCTCATCTCACCACTGTGTATATACGCCTCAGAAGGAAAACTCAATATCAAACTTAAGTGAAAATTAACTGGACAGATAAAGTACGAAACGAACAAGTTTTGGAAATGATGGGTGAGGAAAGAAGTTTGTGGAAGAGTATTAAACAAAAAAGAGACAGGATGGTAGGTCACACTTTGAGACATGCAGACCGAGCGTGGTGGTGTAACGGATAGCGTTCTGGCCTCGCATTCGGGAGGACGGCGGTTCGAATCCCCGTCCGGGCATCCAGATTTGGGTTTTCCATGGTTTCCCCAAATCACTCCAGGTGAATGCCGGGATGCTTCCTTCAAAAAGGCCATGGCTGAATTCCTTCCCATTCCTTGCCCCCATCCTTTCCCGTCTCTAAAGACCACGTTGTTAAAAAGGGACGTTAAACTGTTAAAAAAAAAAAATAAAAAAAAAAGACATGCAGGATTGGTTAAATTGTTAGTTGAGGGAACAGTCGAAGTTAAGAACTGAAGAACAGAGATTAGAATATATGAAACAGATAATTGAGGACATGGGTTGTAAGGGATATGTTGAGATGGAAAGGTCAGCGCAAGATAGGATGGAATGGAGAATTGCATCAAACACGTCTCTTAAAAAAAATTGTATCTAAATTACTATAAAAGTTCTAACTTTATAATGTACATACCCTTTCTTGAATCAGATCGGTCTATCGTTGTTGTTTCACATGCATTCTGACGAATTGTCGGATGAGAGTTAAATTTCGAACCTTCAAATCTTTGCTAGGAAAGGTGATTGATCGCTAGCGAATTCGTGGATGTTAACAGAATCAGCAGGCAGACAAGACAAAATTTATCGAAACAGCTGTTATTATCATATAATGTATTGTCATATAATTTCTCTTTACGTCGGAGGCGGGAGACGGCTGGTAACAAGTAACTGGAAGTAATTCGACTATGGCCTTCTGCAGAAACAATCTCGGAATTCGCATGGAGTGGTTTCGGAAAAACGTGGAAAACCGAAATCTGGATGGCGGAACGGGGATTCGAACCGGTGTCCTCTCGAATGGCAGACCAGAAGGTTACAGCTCACGCTTTAGTATATGTCATTATTACATTCATTTTTTTTAAACTGCTTAACGTCTCTTAACAGCGAGGTCTTTAGAGACGGGAAAGGATGGGGGGCAAGGAATGGGAAGGAATTTGGCCATGACCTTTTGAAGGAAGCATCCTGGCATTTGCCTGTAGTGATTTGGGGAAACCATGGAAAACCCTAATCTGGATGCCCGTCCTCCCGAATGTATTACATTCTATAAATCTAACAGTATTAATGCTATTTATTGTTAAAGTTGGCTTTTCCAAATATTCGGAACTCATTTTTAGACTCTTCCGTTGTTTGCTGCTCTCACTGTTTCCTGGTGCTTTAGTCCGTTTAGTTTCTGTTCTTTCCTATGGTCTCATAGATAAACTTCGATGCAGTGGTTGTGATACAAACAGTGTCTTATTATCCAAGAACAATATGAAAAAATGTATGTGTCATAAGAATTTTCATGATGGTTAGTAAAATATGCTGTACCGCATTGAAACCGTTCAACATTATATTACCTTTGTAATGTTGACGGGAAAACTTCCTTTTGTTAGGTCGCCTCTTCGTACCTTTATTTGCTTCGGGAGTAGTCAGGTTGATCAAAAATGCTTTCCGCCTCGGCAGTTCGTTTACTCGTTTACTCACCAATTCGCTTCACTGCCAGAGTTCCTATCCCTATTACTTTTTGTCGCCTGCCAGAAGTCGTTTCTTGTTACAACCACACAACGCGTTTTTCTTTTTAACCTGTCAATCATCTGGAGGATTGTGCCAGCCACGCGACATTTAGCAAGGTCACGGCAAACGAGACACTGTGTCATTTGAGTATCGATGTGAACGTGCTGGCCATAAATGTGAGATACAATGCTAAGAAAATACTTTCCCTACATATTCAGATAGCGAGTGTTAAGGAACAGATCACTGGAAAAAAATTATTTATTTGGTGATTTCATAGATGCACAGCAAAACAAGTCGTTAATAACTTTTAAAGTCTGAAATGTAGGCGTCATTTTCTCGTATTTCATAAATGTTAGCACAAGACTGAACTGTCTGGTTGTTCATTTGGTTAAGGCGTGTGAATGTGATCGTCGTTCGAATCCTGGTCACGGTTCACATTTTAAAGGGCCTTACAAGTGGCCTTTGCCTCTGGTAAATCTTTGCTTTATTTGTGTAAAGATGTTCACATTCCACGTAAAACTATAGGACTGTTAGTATAGGTAGTTACGACTCTGCCACTCTATCTTTGAGGCTTACTTTCAGTTCTACAAACAATAGAGTTGTGGAGCAAAGTGCCATTCAGCTTCGGAACTCCCATCAGAAGTGTGACTATGGTTTTAAATCATCATTAAAAAACATCTAAGGTTT
Organism: Vandiemenella viatica; assembly: GCA_031002005.1. Classification (NCBI taxonomy): domain Eukaryota; kingdom Metazoa; phylum Arthropoda; class Insecta; order Orthoptera; family Morabidae; genus Vandiemenella; species Vandiemenella viatica. The sequence continues at coordinate 68,178,223 of JARYHS010012519.1, read as the reverse complement.
ATTTCATGATTCCATAAATCATTGTCTGCTTGAGACAAATTTTTAAAAGACATGTTATGAGCTGCAAAAACTTCATCTAGCTATATCAAGTATTTTAGTTTATTTTTAGTAAAACTTTTCATTTAAATTTCGTGTGAATTTTAAAGGGTTCTGTTTCATTTTCCATATGCAGACCATTCTTTCAGGTAATGTGAACTCACAACTGATTTTGATTTCAGTCTCGTACGCTACCGTAAGTCAGATGGTTGTTAAAAATTGCGTGTATGAAGAATCTCAATTGGTTCTAAACTTACACCCCTTAACCTTTACGAAACTTTCTGTGGGTATTGTAACAGCCCTAATACCTGTATTTTGAATAGTATTGGACTGTGTGAAATATTTGTAGTGAGCCAAAGCTTGCTTGAAAGTGATTTGATATGTTTATTTTGTAAATTCTGGTAAATCAGTGTATATAGACTTTATTTTAGGTAAGAAAATTATTTAAAGACCATTTAATATGTTTAAGAACCGAATGGTGCAAGAGTATTTCTTAAAAGTTTGTATTTCCATGTATTACTGTAATTTACGATGTCTACAGGACGATTTTCTACCGTTTGAAAGGATTTCTGTAAATAATTTTGTATTTAAGTATCTCTAATTACCATTTCTAATCATTTTGTAATGTTATTAATTAATTTTGTATCAATTCCGATTGTTTTTAATATGTTTGATTGTTTGAGTGATTGTTAATGATCGAGAAATATCGGGCGGATGCCTTTGAAGAATTCTCGTAAATTCGATAGACTCTATATAAACAGATCGCCTGGACAGAGAGTTTAGTTTGCATTAAGTATTAATTCAGTGTTACAGAGACATTCATGCAAGTTTTCATTCAGTTTTCGATTCAAGTATTCAGTAAGTCAGTATTGCATCTTTGGATTGTAACAACTATGCTTGTGAATGTCGCAGACTTGTTTTGATTGAAAATAAACGAGCATCAACATAACCTTGTTTTTGGTGGACTTTATTAATTAATTAATGCAGTAAATATAACCCACCAAAGAACCTTAACATGGCGACCGTTGACATGACGAGAAGTTCTTAAACATCTGTGGGATGTTTATCTTCTAAAAAGAACCTGCGAGAAAATTTCGACCGGCTACGACACGGATTTGACGCCAAGCGGACCGTCTTCGGCCTAAGGCGGAGAATTTTCATCGGGAATCGGCTGTAATCTTCCGACGACGAGTGGATTTTCTTCGGTCTCAAAATCGTCTTCCTACAGTGAATTGTGAAAAGTGTGGTTAAGTGTTTGAAGTCAGTGTGGTGTTTAATGATTAATTAAGTGCTTCTAAGTGAAATTTAATGTGATACAAAAGTGAGGAATAACTGTAAGTACGGCATTGAATATTCAAGTGATTTATTTTGCATGTTAATGTGTGGCAGATTGGAAAGATTTTAATTTTCCTTAATTTTGTTTTTTATGTTGATTTTGATAATTACTAAAAATGGCTGATAATCAGAACCTGCAAGCAATTCTAGAGTCTTTTGTAGCCAGATTCGATAGCAAATTTTCTGAAATTAATTCTCAGTTTGCAGAAATCAATGGTAAATTCGATAATAAGTTTTCCAAATTGGATAACAAATTTTCTGAATTAATGATCAGTTTTCTCAACTGCAACAAAACAATGACAAAACATTCTCTGATTTGACTAAATGTTTTGATGTTAAAATCGCAGAGCAATTTCAGGGTTTTAGCTCTCAATTCAAGGAGGATATTAACAATTTAGATTCTAAATTGGGGAAGGTAGTAACAGAATGTAAGGAAAAATTTGAAAAGGTTACAGAAATTTGTGAACAGAATAAGACTGAATGTGTAAATTTGATTTATAAAGAAGTCAGTGAAAATTGTGATAAGATGAAGGAGGAATATGTTGCTTTGTTCCAAGCTAATGATGTTAAGGTTAATGAGTTGAGACAAGAGGTGGGATTAAATAATAATACATTGGTGCAGCAACAGGAACAGTTAGCGCATGGATTAGAAAGAAATGTAAATCAGTTGGAAAAAAGGGTTACTGGGCTACAGGTTCAGTTAAGTCAGATTCCCTTAGCAGGTAATCCAGTTATCAGTGCTGATATTAAGGAAGAATTTGAATTTTATGATGACAGTGGAAGACTTCACCCTATTGAGTTTATAGATAATTTTGAAAGATCAGACTATTTTAATTTGTTACCCGACAATAAGAAAATTGCACTTGTGGGTAAACATCTAAAATCTTATGCTAGGACATGGGGTGATAGACAAGCTAGGGAAGTGACTGACTACAAGCTGTTTAAAGAAAACTTTTTGAAACATTTTTGGTCGACAAGCAGGCAAATTCAAGAAAAGAGGGAGTTGATGACTGGTAGGCCGTATGAACCTGGTAGGGAAACTCAACATGATTTTTTTCATAAATGTTGGATCCGTTGTAAGTATTTAGACCATCCTTATGGCAAGGAGGAATTTATTGATTTGATAGGAGCTAGGCTACCTCAGCAAACAAGAAATTTAATTGCCACTTTGGATGTAGTAAATGTGGATAGAGTTTCTGAATTGTTAAGACGCCTGGATGCCCAGGAGTCATTCAATGAACAACATTACCACCATCAACACCATAGGAGGGGCAGCAGGAGTCCCCCTAGAAGGGGTAATGGGTCAAGGGATGGTAGATCGAGGGGACGGGATCGTAACAATTATGCAAGAAGGAATGATAGTGGGGAAGTGAGAGAACAGAACCCTCAATCTGAAAGGGAAAGGCAGCATGGGGGGCAGGCAAACTAAAGACCACTCCTGTGATGGGCCCCGCAGTGGTGGACAAAAATGTGGGTCCAGGTACCAACTGCTATAGCGTTAATACCATTTTTATGAATAATCCCCGAGAAGATTTATTGGAAGAGGTGGGGGTAGCAGCAAGTGAATTGCAGGATAAGGTTATGATAGATGTAATTAATGATGTTGATGATTTTAAGACTGATAATAAGATAAAGTGGGAAGGGGACCACCATAGTACCTTATCACTAGAATCAGTGTGCGAAAGTAATAATTTTCATGTAGAAGATTTTCGAAATGGTCACTGCTTAATTACAAAAAGGGGTGCAGAATTTATAGTGCATACTACAGTGTGGCTATCGGAAACTTATAAGGTCCAGAATGGCATAGTTGGGACTATGTGTGCTAGGATAGGTGGTAATGAAGTTTGTAGAAGTGCTGAAATCGAGGAGTTTCTCAGATATCTTGAAGATGAAGGTGATACAGTGGTGTGGATAGGAGACCCAGATGAGGAGGAGAATTGTAAGTCAAAGTATTTATCTTCTGAAAAGAGAGAGGTTGAAAAGCCTTATGTACCAATCCCTAAGTTGGAAAAATGTCCTAACTTTGACCTAGCTGATACATTATTTAGCTCTGTATTTGGTGTAGATAATGATAATGAAGAAATGGGTGGGAGTAAGGATTTATCTGAACCAGTTTCTAATTTGGAAAATTGTACAGAATGTGACTTAGATGACACTATGTTTTGTACTCTCTTTGATGTGGAAGGTAATAATGAAGTAGTAGTTGCTGAGAAAAATAATTATTTTGTGGAGGAAGTCAGTAAGCCAGATGATAAAACAGTTTTAGGTACTGATTCAGATAATTTGGTAAGCTTAAGTAGTAATCAGATGATGAAGAGTGGGGTTGGTAGTAATGATGGACTAAACTGCAGTAGTGAGAATAATAAATTTGTATTACCAGTTGAGTCAGCAACATTGCTTTTAAGTGACAATCAATTTACTAAAACAGAACCATTTTATGTCTCAGCTGTTGTGTGGTTGTACCAAAGTCTGTTGTCTGAGATGATTGGAAGTTTGTGTTTCTGTATGTATATAATGAAGCTTTGTGAAAATAGAAATGTAATATTAAATGTGTATACAAAAGTTGAAGAAAACTGGAAGGTTAGGAAAAAGTAACTTATATGGTTCTGGGTTTCCAGGGAAATCCTGAAACCCACTTATGAGAATTAATTGAAATGCATGGTTTGGGGAGGGGTCAATACCTGTAAATATCTAGTTTTGTAAATAAGTTTGTGAATTGATGCATGTAAATAGTTTGTGTGAGTACTTAAGTTCAGATGCAGATGTAAGCATTTCAATGTATAATTTGTGACAGTTTTGTGTAGAAACTTTTGATGTTTTCATGATGTTGTGACTTTCTACATTGAGATGACAAATTATCAGCTGTAAAATGTAATCAAACTGTTGTCATTAACAAGCAGATATCAAGTGTGTAATTTGGTGTGAAAATAATTGTAACTTAAGGTGATGGCATTGAACATTTGTTGTGTAAAAACAGTAAATGATAAAATGATTGGACCTGAGAAAAGACAATTATTGTAAAATCAGTGTCATGGACTATGTGCAGATGTTGTATGAAGAATTGTACCTGTTCATTGTAAAAGTCATTAGGGTTGATTGATTGTAATCTGTTCGTGTCTGCATTATGTGTACATTCAACCTGCTTAGATTCGTGACGGATTCAATCAATTTTATCTGTGTAAAATTAAGTGAATCCTGGGGAGGGGTTGTAACAGCTCTAATACCTGTATTTTGAATAGTATTGGACTGTGTGAAATATTTGTAGTGAGCCAAAGTTTGCTTGAAAGTGATTTGATATGTTTATTTTGTAAATTCTGGTAAATCAGTGTATATAGACTTTATTTTAGGTAAGAAAATTATTTAAAGACCATTTAATATGTTTAAGAACCGAATGGTGCAAGAGTATTTCTTAAAAGTTTGTATTTCCATGTATTACTGTAATTTACGATGTCTACAGGACGATTTTCTACCGTTTGAAAGGATTTCTGTAAATAATTTTGTATTTAAGTATCTCTAATTACCATTTCTAATCATTTTGTAATGTTATTAATTAATTTTGTATCAATTCCGATTGTTTTTAATATGTTTGATTGTTTGAGTGATTGTTAATGATCGAGAAATATCGGGCGGATGCCTTTGAAGAATTCTCGTAAATTCGATAGACTCTATATAAACAGATCGCCTGGACAGAGAGTTTAGTTTGCATTAAGTATTAATTCAGTGTTACAGAGACATTCATGCAAGTTTTCATTCAGTTTTCGATTCAAGTATTCAGTAAGTCAGTATTGCATCTTTGGATTGTAACAACTATGCTTGTGAATGTCGCAGACTTGTTTTGATTGAAAATAAACGAGCATCAACATAACCTTGTTTTTGGTGGACTTTATTAATTAATTAATGCAGTAAATATAACCCACCAAAGAACCTTAACAGTATGTTTGGATGACGCCAGAAAGATTTGTGTCTCATTTGAATTCTGTTTATTCTTTTATCTGATTTGCTTAGTCCATTCAGCCAAAACGGAATCGGAAAATTCATGTTTAAGTTGTTCCAAAATAGGTAAATTGTTTACGATAATAATTTGCTACTATCGAAATACAGTCATCTGTAACATACATAATCGCAATCAAACAGTACTCAAATACATTTCCTTATTACGTTACTGGTGTATCTGTTATTTTACTGGTGCAGCACTCTGGATAGCACGGTGGTCTTGGTAACTGAGGTTGCGTGATGATGTGCTCATGTGGGTTTTGCGGCGGTCGGTCATTTGACACTAGCGAATTCATTCAGCGTTATAAGAACTGTAGTGTCACAAGAAGTTTAACAACAAAACATGTTGTCAACACATCGAAGATTCTTAATGTTTGAAAGTATTTGCCGATAGAGTCATAACAATCTAAATAATGGTTATGTGGAAAAAAGCAATTCTGGTAACTACAAAGTTTACCCCCGTTGTTAAAAAATTATTGCAGGCACACTGAAGGAGGATTCACCTAGATATACACATTCTGAAATTAGCGATTCACTTCGGGATTTATCAGTAGCAGAATTCTTCGTTGTATATAACTAAAAAATAAAGTTGGGTGCAGTAATTCTGGAACATAACGAAAAATATATCATACAATTATATCACGATAGTAAAATATTATAATGCGGAAAAAATACAAAAAAAAAATCATTTTATTTCAGTTACAGCATCATAAGAAGTGACCACACATAGAGAATTCAATGCCTTAATGCATTTTGTGAAACTACTTTCAATTATAGGTAAATGCTCTCCAGTTTCGATGGCCGAATATCACAAATTAAAATATATTAAATCGTATATTTGAAATCTGTTGATCTCCAACAAAATATGCGACGGATCATCGGAGGAAATGTGAATAGTTCTGTTGACACACTGATCAGTCAAAACCTTCTGACCACCTGCTTATTAGTGTGTTGGTCCATCTTTGGAGCGCAATACAGCAGCGATTCGGCGTGGCATGGATTCGAAAAGTGTTAGGTTTCCGGATTTACCTGGCACCAGATGTCTACGCACAGGTCACGCAGTTCCCTTAAATTACGGTTCGGTGATTTGTGGGCACGGTACCTAGGAATGAACATCTCGGAAACGGCAATCATGATCGGTTGTTCGCGTGCTACTGTAGTGACCGTCTATACAGAGTGGTTGAAGGACGGTGAAACCATAACTGGGCGACAAGGTGGTGGACGTCCACGCCTCATCACAGAACGTGGAGATCGGAGGCTAGCCCGCTCTGTAAACGGGATAGGCGGTAATTTGCAGTAGATCTGACAGCAGAGTGTGTTCCGAAACACTTGTGCCTACACCAGCATTGTACTCTGCTGTCAGATCTGCCACAGCTCGCGGCCTATGCCGCTTTACGGAGTGGGTACGTTTCCGACCTGCACGTCTGTGATGAGGCGTGGACGTCCATCCTCTTGTTGCCCAGTCTTGGTTTCACCGTCCTTCAACCTCTCTGGATAGACGCTCACTACAGTAGCACACGAACAGCCAATCAGCTTCGCCCTTTCCGAGATGCTCGTTCCGAGATCCGCGCCCACAAATCACCGGCCCGTAATTTAAGGAAATTGCGTGACATTTTCATAGACATCTGGAGCCAAGTAACTCCGGAAATATAACAAAGACTTTTCGAATCCATTCTACGCCGAATTGCTGCTGTATTGCGCTCCAAAGATGGACCAATGTGGTCATAAAGTTTTGGTTGATCAGTGTGTATCATGCTGAATAGACTTTCATCAGACGAGTGGTATTGGTATTAATACATCTTTTGTGAATGGTTCAATGAAGTAGATCCCTGTGTCCCGCAATGATATTTATTTTGTGACTCATCTTTTGACAGAAGCATATTTTCTCACAGACGTCGACGCAAAGGGAAGACTCAGATTCGTGGTATCATGATGCATCACTGATTTGCAGTTTCTTCTTTGACGGCTTCTACTTTAGGAGCTTTACCAAAGTAATGCAAAATAATTTATGTGTCGTAAAAAATTCCACTGATAACTGCTATTAATTTTGATAGCACCTCGTAAATTTTATCATCCTGAAATGAGGTCAACCAGAATTCGCGTATAGCACTAACTTTTTAACGCTTTTATCTGGCTACTTAGTTTTTTGGCTTACATGTAGCCCAATTGGTTTTTGGGGAAAGTTCAAAATCAGTTGCGAAACGTTGATTGTTATTAAACTGACACCATCCATTCAGAAAGCCTCATTGATAACGTCTTTGAGTAGATGGTAGACTTCCTAGTGAAATGTTTGCGCCAGTTCTTCACTCTGTTTGAGTGAGCGTCGTAGGCAGCTGGAAGATGAAGGGAAAGGGGAGGGGATCGTCTCGGTGTGGGCGTTAATCAGGCGTGTTCTTCGGAGCGTCAGCTGATCACCAGAGTGAATCACCCGCGCCGATCTTCCGCATGTGTGCTTCGCGCCCCGCACTGACTCACTCCGCCCAGCAGGCCTCCTGCCACTTCGCAGACTACTGTTTTACGTATTAAACTAAGACGGTTCTACACCAGACATAGCAACTACTGCCTACAGTCATTGCCACGTGGTGGAAAAGCTGACGTGACCGCTAGGAGGACTCTTCTTACCATGTGCACTTAAATGGAGGATGAATGGTGTATTCTAAGACGTGGACCAATATTTTAGGAAAGTATACTGCTGTTCTTTACTGCGCCTTGTGGCAAAAAGAAACTCACGATGGAAAGTATTTAACGCATTTCACGGGCGTTTCTTTGGATGCCGTTGAAATGCTGCTTCTAAAGCTATTTCCTGGCCGCGAGATACGTCCTGAAAGCTCGCTATAGCTTAGAAAGAAAGTATGCGTTGTAGAATGCACACTATAGAGTTCAGCTTCCCGTCAGATCGCAGCAAAGGGAACAGCGACGTTTCACTGAGCTGTTATAGTCTAATTTTTCGAACATATCGAGGAAAATAACCCTAGTAACGTTTTACGAACTAGAGGTATGTCGGGAAACCCTCTTAGCCTACTTTACTATATATATATATATTATTTTGTTGGATTTCGATAGAAATTCTGGTTAATAATGTTTACTTAAGGTGACTGCAAACGTTTATTTTAGTTATAGGCTTCAGATAAATGGGAAAAGAAAATCCAAGCCAGCTAAGCTAAGATTCTATTGTATGCTAGAATTTTTGTAAATTTCGTTTGCAATCGCCGAGTGAAAATTATATCGTAAGGTAGCATTCTTTAAGAAACACTAACCAATCGAAGTTTTTGATAGCTTGCAGTTTCAAGAGACAACCAGATCACTATCACCTGAAGATGACCCAGATGAAGCGTTCGAAAAGTAACGCTAAAAAAGCAAACTTCGGAGGTATACTCGAGAAGACTTCTATGTAATTATGCACCAAGAAATTCTCCGTTCTTTGAAATGAAAGACGTCAACTATTGCACTTATACAATTATTTTTGCACCTTTCTTGTATAATATAATAATATACCTTTAAATAATTTTTCCATGTAAAACGATCAACAAATGAATGAATCGTAATGGGATGATGTTTGGCTAAACACTTTTCTCGGTGTTTTAATAACCGCCAGACTGTTTGAGTTTGCCACTGTGCGGCGAAATCTGTTCAGAGAAAATTTGCAAATAAACTTTTACTGAAGAGTGAACTGGTAGAAAAACATTTTTGTTTATTGGATTTCTGTAGACGCTCGATCAATGATATCACCACGCTTCTTAACTTGCTTATATTTATTACAAAATCTCCGTTATGAAATATAATTAACGTCGTTGGAATTGTGTCCAGGTGGTTCAAATAAAGATCAGGTAACTACAGAATAGGTTCACAACAATATTTATTTAAATATCTGAAATGTTTGGAAGAAATTAATGAAATTACTGGTAATCACGGTAAAGGCATTTATGAATCGCAGAATCTCGTAAGAGTGTAAGACAGACTTCAGTGCATAAAGAAAGTGCTCAATATTGCTTAAAATTTTCGCACAATAAGAATTATGTTCAATTATTCAGTAAGCACATTTGCGGATATAGGCAACCATTTAGTTGTTATTATAAGGTTTAAAATTATAATAGTGACGCAAGGTTAATTTGTTACATTAAAGAGGCAGCATGTTTGGCGTTCTCTAAGTTCTACTTTAGAGACAACTCAAACTTGATTCGTTTATCTGAGCAGGAAGAAAATAACCGTCCTGCACGTGTGATGGTCTAAGACTACTGAGTAGCAGAGCGTGTCTCACCCTTGTGGGGCAGGTCGTCGGAGGAGAGGCTGGCGGCGGCGGGGTGGGTGGCGCCGGGCCATGGGGCGGCAGCCGCCCCCAGAGGGTGCTGCGACACCGGCAGAATGGTGGCGGCGGTCAGGCGGCTAGGCAGCATGCGGCAACCTGCAACACAACGCAATCCTAATCATACTTCTCTATACCAATAAAACTTTCACTATGTAGCCAGAGATACTACTACACAGTAGAGCGTAACAGCCCTCAAACCTAGACTTTAAATAGAATTGTGTTCCATGAAGCATTTGTAGCAAGTTAGGGGTAGAGTGAGTATGATTTTGTATGTTTGTCTTGCAATTTATTGTAAATGGACTTTGTTTTATGAAAAGAAATTATGTAAAAAATATTTATAGTGCGCGTCACGAACGAAGGCGGGTCGCGCAGAGAGAAAGAGAAGTTGACATAGAATATGTGACGTTGCCGCGTTTAACTATTCGCAGTACAGTTCTAAGGCTAGTATCACACGCTTTAGCAGTTCTCTCTTGAGTTTTGGCAACGTCGCAGATCGATCCTCTCGCGTCTGCTTCGCGCTAAAATGCTTATATACTTTAAAAACTTGATTTCTGCTTTGACTATGCAGAACCTTAGGCTTATGCTGCTTATCTTCCATTATTTAGAATAGGAATTATTGCAATGCTCACTGATTTACAACAGTACATTTCACAAACACATCGCATTCAACACTCGTGTTAACACGACAGGCTCTGGATTGTTACTGAATGTGATTGGCTACTGGCAGAGTGATGACGTACATGCGCATAACCTCGCTAAACTGGGCCACCATCGTTCGTGACGTGCACTATAAAACGTTTAAGAATAGAAAAATGCAAGATCATTACTTAAATATTTGTAATTGCAAGTATTAAGGTGAGCTACGATGTTTAAAGGATGACTTACTACAGTTTAAAATGATTTATGTGGATAATTTTGTGATTAAGTATCTTTGATTTTCATTTCTGAGAATTTCGTAATTATTGTAAATGATTATGTATTAATTTTGATTGGTTTTAATATATTTTTAATTGTATAAGTACTGTTGAAGTTCGAGAAATATCTGTCTGAAGCATTTTCAATGTTCTAGAACTTTCGATGAAACTTGTATAAAGCGAACGGCAGAGACAGTCGAAACAGTTTGTGGACAGACTTTTGAGCGAACAATTTTACGTGTATTGTGAGAGTGTGTGCCACTGTCTTTGGAAGAAGTGTTGAATGTAACCGCTGGAGCTTGTGCATACATGTGACCAGTATCTTTGAAGTTGTGTATGTCTTCGCGAAATAAAAACAGTTAAAATTTTAAACTTTATCGTGGACTAATTATTTAATATTAATTAAACCACAGAGGTTATGAATTTATAAGGAAAGTTAAAAAAAAAAAAACGAACCAGAAACTGGAATCTGAAATTCGGTGACTGGTAATATCGTTGCGTCAGTAACAAAAAGGGTTTCCGACAAGATCGCGGAAGTCAACACACCCTCGCCACTATCGAGTCACGAGTGCAGGTCACGTGATTACAAAGCTAGCAGAAGCATTCGTCACTCGTCCAGCGCTCATTCGTGTTGTAAGCAGTGAAATGGAGACGTCAAAAGAAGAGTAAGAGCTGTTGTTCGTTTTCTGACAGCAGAAGGAATAAGCGGAACGAACATTCATCGAAGAATGTCACAAGCGTACGGTGAACATTGCATGTCCCTTGCAAGGGTCAAGGCGTGGCACAAGCGCTTCATTGAAGGACGGGTGTGGTTAGCCGATGAAGCACGGTCTGCAACACCACACCGCGTTTCCGATGACATAGTTCAGCTGGTTTATGGACTCGTTACCCAGGACCACCGAGTTACAGTGAAAGCCGTAGCCGCCGAGGTCCGAAGTGTTCACACCATCATGACGGAAAGACCTGAACTGGCGCAAAGTGTGCGCCCTAATGAGTGTCCCACAGTCTTCAACCACAAGAGGAAACATGTTGAATGGCCCACTGTCTTGGTCATCTACAGCGCTATGCCAGCGAAGCAACTGAGTTTCTGGCACGAGTGGTGGCTGGAAATGAGTCTTGGTGTCATCACTTCGAACCAGAATCGAAACGACAAATTCTTCAGTGGAAGCATCGAGGGTCACCACATCAAAAAAAAAAAAAAAAAAAAAAAAAAAAATCCAATGCCATACACACAAGTGCAGGAAAGGTTATTCTGACGTTCTTCTTTGACCAAGATGACCCTCTTCTGATAGACTTCCTGCAGCACGGGACAATAGTGAATGCCCAGCGTTACTCAGCTAATCTCGACTATCCTTCGCCAGCGATCAGCAGAAATTCAAGTTGGAGGATTCTCGGACACCCAGACCTCTCTCCCTGCGATTACGCCATTTTTGGTACCATGAAAACGGTTCTGGGGGGCAAACTATTCACTTCGGACGACGACGTCAAACAGTACGTGCGGAAATGGTTCACATCGCAGACCCAGGAATTTTACGAGACAGCCATTTATCTCCTTTCTGTCGCAGCGGGACAAGTACCTCAACAGCCAGGACCAATACTTCTGAAATACAGGTACTAGTTTCTGTTCCTAGGCCTCCAGCTTGTTAATTTTGAACCAGTCTTATATAACAGTACTATTTAGTTAGCCATCCAGGAAGAAATGACTTGCCAGAACACTGAAAGAAAAGTATGTAGATCGTTTAAAACGACGTATTAATTATTAGTTGCCTTTTATTATTTTACTCGTTCAATATACATGTTTTCGTTTAATTCTTTGCCTATAGATATGTAAGATAGAAACTTAAAATTTCTATCAGCAGTGTTAGCGGAAGTTTTATTAGATTGTTATTGGAATTACATCTAGTAGATACAAGACGTTACAGCACGGTGCATGAGTAATTTGAATTTTTTTAAAAAAAATTGTCTTCTTGAAAGCCCTGTTACTGAAATCATTACTTCGTTTGAATGAAAATAGGTCCGCATTGATCGCGATCTATGAGACCTAGACTACAATTAAATCCAACATTACGTGGCACATTTGATTTACCCAACATGCTTGGATTTTTCTGAGAAGGAAGACTTTCCAGTTTATGTGATATATTTACAAATTCCCTGAATGTGAGTGAATAGTGAGACCTTGTTTTAAATTTGGTCTCTCCCATAACCAGCCACAAGGGCTTCCGATTCGCCACAGTGGTAGGGGTTGTGGAATATGCCAGTCACAGCAAACGCAATTGACCGAACGTCGGTATCGTTCCCATAAGAGCGTACACAGTGTACCGCCAGTATATAGTACCCATATTATGAATACGGAGGCTATTGGTTTTTATTGTTATGGTAAACCTGGTTGTAGGAGACTTAGGCGGATTTTCAAGAACAACGCTTTTGTGACAACTTCTGTATTACGGCAGTAGAGCAAATTCGTTCTTGAAGCCAACATTCTTCAGTGGATTTTTTTTTTTTTAGTAGGGCTTTAGGGCTTGTTGACTGCTGGCAATTAGAGATGATGTACCATTGCTCTGACATTTCATTTTGAAGGCATTCGCGTGGAGTGATTTCAAAAAACCATGGTAAAACAAAATCTGGATGGCCTGACGTGAATTTAAAACCGTATCATTCCAAATGACAGGATCGAGCGTTGTCGCTTATCCACCACGCTCGCCGATACTTCTAGAAACACAGTGACACGGTAGAAGTGAGGTCTATTTGGGAAATTTATGAAAACTCACATAGTTGTCCATTTGGTGTTGCGGTGAATAAATCGAAGTAAAGATCCATGCTCCAATGAGGTAGTGGGTTTCAGTGGTGTGAACATTTAGCACTCTACGCTCGAACAACAGCAAAGGCCGGTGAAAGTCTGCAGTGGCACCATCCGCCATGAATATGGAATATGCTAATCGTGCCCCGTGTTGTCGATAACGCCTCGCCCCGGCAGTGTTGGCTTCTTTCGACTGAATGCGCGCGATATGAGTGGCAACTGCGTGTGGGCTCCATTAGACAAGTAATAACATATTGCTCGTAACAGTTAACTCATTTTTAATTTTCGCTAGCGACTTGGACGCGACATTCTTCTCAACAGTTCTTTATGAAAATGAACCGTAAACGTTTTGTTATAAGGATATACACTATCTACCAAAAAGTAATTAGACAACTGTCCAAAATGTGTTATCGGTGGTTTCAACCTATTAGAATCTCGTAGGGTCACCTCTTGCGGTTATAACATTAGTCAACCTGTCTGCCATGCTCTCTACGACTATTTGCAGGGCATCCAATTGGATTGGTCGCCTTTTCTCTTTCAACCATTCCAAGAGACTTTTAATGGCATTCGTCGACATTCCTCTTCCAACCATTCATTAAGACTTTCAATGGGATTCGTCACTTTTCTTCTTTAAACCATTCCACGAGACTTTCAATGGCATTCGTTGTCATTCCTCTTGCAACCATTCCATAACACGTTCAATGGGATTCGTCGCTTTTGCTCTTGCAACCATTCCATGATACTTTCAATGGGATTCATCGTCCTTCCCCTTTCAAGCATTGCATGACACTTTCAGTTGGATTCTTCGCCACTCCTCTAAATACCATTCCATGAAACTTTCAATGGGATTCGTCGCAATTACTCTTTCAACCATTCCATGAGATTTTCAATGGTATTCATCACCATTCCTCTTTCAACCATTCCATGAGACTTTAAATGGGATTCGTGGCCATTCCTCTTTTAACCATTTCATAGGACTTTCAAAGGGATTCGTTGCTATTCCTCTTACAACCATTCCTTCAGACTTTTAATGGGTTTGTCACCATTCCTCTTCCAACCACTCCACGAGATTTTCAATACGATTCGTCGCCATTTATCTTGCAACAACTCCGCGAGACTTTCAATGGGTTTCTTCGCCATTCCTCTTTCAACCGTTCCATGAGACTTTAGTGCAATTTGTCGCCATTCATCTTGCAACCATTCAATGAGCTGAGTAATATATTTTAGCCGCTCCTTAAGAGTCCTCACCCGAGGATCCATTTTGTCTCACAGATGTTCTATAATGCTGAGGACGGGGCTCCAGGTGGGCCAGTCCAATAGCGAACATTTGGTGTACCACTGCATTGTAACCATGGTGACATGGTACCTAACATTGTCGTCTTGGAAGTAACACGAGTATATTCCGTAAAAATAGTGGGAAAATTTCATTATCCAGAAGTTTACAATAGATTCTATATTAATGCTACCATCGACAAACAGGAACGGTTCTACGTCGAAGGTCTTGATATAGCACCACACCATCACTCCATCACCACCTAATTTCTTAGTTGCCACTATACACTCCGACAGAAGCCTTTCATTAAGTATACGCCACACCCATACACATCCATCGGACTGGAATGATGCAAAACTCGACTCATCACTCCACAGAATCGACTTCCATCCCTCCAGTAACGACGTTCGAAACATCTCCCGAGTCTCCGAGCTTTACACCCAGTACGTGCAGCATTGAAACAATCCAAATCTATCTTACGCAGGACGAATGCGACCATTGTTTTTGGCCTGCTCATCTTCACTGTAATCGCCGGAATAGAAAGCGCATTGAAATGACAACCCACGAATACGCCCTTTCCAAAATCAGATATCTCTGTACATCATGCCATATCCTTGTCTACTAGTTTTTACGCCGACCTGCAGGATCTGGCAGCCACACGCATTACCACATGTGCCAGATTACTTTTTAATAGCTAGTGTACATTTGGAAAATGCGAGTCGACTCTCACGCAGTTAGTATTCCGCATATATCCATGATGTAGTCAAACGGCAATGCTTAACAATTTCCAGAATGGAGATATACTCCGTCCACAGTTCAACGCCGCTCCACTTTGCCACTAGTGCAAACGTGCAGTTCCAATCTAATACATCAGGAAGTAATGCACAATGATTGCAGAGCAGTTTAAATGAAATAGATCTAATACATGGGGAAGTAACAAAAAAATAAGAACATTTTCTTTCTTGCTTGATGATTAAAAACTACAGAATATTAGAATAAATATTTTTTCTTTTTCTCGTTAGAATGAACAATATCTCAGATGCTGGAGGTAAATTTAAAGTTCCTAGGTACTAACCATTACGAAATAGATCTGGCAACAACAATGGACTAAAACTAAAAAAAAAACTTCATAAATTGTTAAATATGAGACTAGATTTGGGACAAGCGAAACATGTGAGGCATAACAATTTAAAGTCTGGAATTTATTCCGGTAAATATTTAGAGGTGTTTGGCAGACGGTCAAATAGTGGACAAGCAACAATTGCGTTCCGTAAGGTGTCCTAAAATATGACCACCTGTTACGGTAACTAACAGGGACGGATCCAGGATTTTGGTTTGGGGGGGGGGGGGCTTGAGTGGACTTTGGTTTGGGGGGGGCTTGGCTTGAGTGAATTTTGATTCAGAGGGCTTGCCTTCAGTGGATTTTTGGATTTGGGGAGGGGGGCGAGGCTTGAGTCGGCAATGGGGTAGTCTTTATAGCCTACTCGGGCCTCAAATCCGTAGAGCTAAAAAAAAAATAAAAAAATAAAAAGGGGTCTCCAAAATTACAATGTCGGGGGTGGACCGAGATATTTTCGGGGGGGGGGCTTGAGCCCCCTAGCCCCCCCCTTGATCCGCCCCTGGTAACTAACGATTCAGAGGAATACAAACCGGCACATCACAAATTTTAACCGGCAGAGTATGCTGCAACAGTTTACTGCCATACCTCATCACTGTGGCTAATATCTCTTTTTGAATCACGACAGTCTTATAGTTTTTACGATTCACAGATCTAGTCCTTATTTTTGTTCTGCTATTATTACGGGTATTTGCTCCCTGTACCTTGTTTAAATACGACAAAAATTATTCCGCCTCAAATCTAAACTTTGTAGGCAGTGAAATCAGTAAGCTGTAACTCTCTCTTGGTCGATTCCGGGATAAAAAAAACCACTAACAATGTAAATGATGGTGTATACATATGAATTTGTGGTGAAGGAAGAAACAGAAGACGGTCTGAACAGAGAATTCGAACTATGGAATTGGAGAAATTGGAGATGAGAATCAATGCTGAATGACATTACACAATAGTTAAGGTATGCAAAGATGGAATTATTTAGTAAGAAGAATGGAGGATACATATGTGAAGGCTACGCAGAAAATAATTTAACCAGATTTTGATACATATAAGAAAAGTGGTGGAGTACCGAGTAAAAACCTTAAAGAGATCAACAGATATGTTAAATAACAATAATGACGATTCTTCTTTGGTCTACTATACAACAGGTATTAGATCCTTTTCGATTTTCGGATTATTTTTCAGCAGCACCCCGCGGTAAACACAATTACTAGTTTGCATGTGAGGGGAAGAAGGCGCAAGGAGATTAGGGGAGGGTGAAGTGTTTATTGATTTAATGTAAATTCTTTGAATTTTGGGAAATCTGATACGTTAGAACCAAATAGCACAATTTTTTGTGACCAAAAATCTTGTAAATTTATCCTTATCAGCTAAAGCGTTGTGGAAAGAAGTGTCATCTTTATGATCGCAATGGATGGTATTTCGGATTTCGAAGAAAGATACAAAACTATTTTGACAGGAAAAAAATTACGTTGGTGTACATTTTTTCGTTTGTGTATCTGTCTAGCATCACCCATTTTAAAAAAAAATATAAAAAAAAAAGAAAGAAAGAAAGATTGACTGAAATCTGAATGTTTCCTGGAAACTGTTTCTACAGTTTCAAGAAGGCGGGTGGAAACCAACTCACTCGCTGATAACATGGTTGGATCCGATGCTAAGGGATGTGTCCTCTGCATACGATATTAGGAACAGAGTTTGTCGTCTTGTGCCTCTGTCAGTTTTGCTTACATCCCACGTGAGGCAGAAATACTATTACACCACGACCTTGCTTTGGACCACTCATTCTTCAGAAATCAAGAAGAGATTATATTAATTAACCGCGTATTATCTTGGTTATGGAGACAATAAGCGTAGTATATTTTTTAATAAAAAATGAATATTTGGAGATAATTGTCTGAATATCTCGTTTTTTTTGGAAAGTACTGAAATCTGTATGTGTCTCTTAATGGAAGCCTTCACTGTGAGAACTTTTCAGTTTTGGCTGTCTTTTTATTTTAATTGCAGTGTGTCAAACATTACTTTGCGGTCGCTAAAGATAGCTCGTCTTTTAATAAAAGTAACGTGTCATAGTTGCTGGTCAGTGAAACATTATCGGCAGGTATATCACGGTCTACATCTACATCTACATATATACTCTGCAATTTAAAAAATTGTGGGTGGCAGAGGGTGCTCAGCACCAAAGCTAATCTCTTTGCTGTGCATTCCAATCCCTAATGGTACGAGGGAAAAAATAATTCATATAAGAATCAGTCCGGCACCTTATTTCTCTAATTTTATCTTTCCTGTCCTTCCGACTCAAATAGGTTGGTGGAAGAAGTATTTCACTACACTCGTAAGTGAAAGTAAGTCGCACCCCTTACAGTTGTCGTATCTGCCCGTAAGTCCACACGTGGCAATGTAGTGCTTATTTTAGTAAGATTTCTTTTATTACTGACTAAATCCTACTCTGAACTATGTTATATGAAGTAAAATTGTCAAAAAATGAAGAATATGCTGTTTATTTATGCAGCTTAAAACTTAACCATTTCTTTTGTTAATTTACTTCTTCATTTTCTTGTGATCACTAAACGAACAAGATTATTATGAAATACTAAATCAACAAAATATTAATATACCACTATACAATTTCACACGTAATATCTAGGAGAGGTTATAATTTGATTATTAGATTACCTTCTTCTAATTCCCAATGAAAGAACCAGAGCGTGGTGAGTGAGCGGTAACTCTCTGGCCTCGCATTCGGCAGGATGCGGGTTGGAATCCCCGTCCGGTCATCCCGATTTGAGTTTTCCATGGTTTCCCAGAATCACTCCAGGCGAATGCCAGGATGGTTCCTTCAAAAGGTTCATTCCCGTTCCTCGCCCCCAGTCATTTCCTGCCTAAAATGACCTCAACGTGGCGTAAAGCCATACAAAAAGTAAACAATAAAGAATCAGGCCTGTTGATATGTTCCAGCTTGAGGGATTATTTCCATCTCTTCACTGGTCTACGTATCCTCTTCTATCTTTCGGTCTATACTGGGTTACTGCTGGTGGGAATTTTACATCACTCGTTCTGCACAAATAATCTCTCAATTTCTTCCCGTGTTCCTCTATTTTGTCATTTTTACTAATCATATTCAACTTATCTTTTATTGTATCAGTTCTTATTAGATCTAGCCTAGTATATCCCTTCACATATCTTAGGAACTTCTACTCCACTGCTTGCATGAGGCTTCTCTCTCTTCATTACGTTTGCTCTGTAGTTCAGATTCCTCATCGATTTTTTTTTATTTTTATTTACTTACAGCTTTACGCCTCGTCGACGGCTAAGGTCATTAGAGGCGGGATGGGACTGGTGACAAGGAACGGGAAGGAATTCGGCCATGGCATTTTTAAGGAAGCATCCCAGCATTCGCCAGGAGTGATTTGGAGAAACCATGGAAAACCTAAATCTGGATGCCCGGAAGGGGATTCGAACCCGCGTCCTCCCGAATGCGAGTCCAGAGCGTTAACCGTTCACCCACCACACTCGTTTTCCTCATCGATTTTGTGTTCATGCTTTTCTCAATAGCCTCGCTCTTTCCAGCTTTCCGTTGAATTACGTCTTTAGGATACATTGACATCTTCTCCTTCTTCTTTCTTAAAGCTTAACGGCTAGTCGACGTTGAAATCATTAGTGGTGGGAAGGGAATTCTACCATGAACTTTTAAGTGAACCATCCCAGCATTCGGCTGGAGTGAATTGGAGAAATCACAGGCAAACCGAAATCTGTCTGAACACACCGGGCGCCGGCCTTGGTAGCGTAGGGGCTAGAATACTGGCCCCGCGTACAGAAGGTCGCCGGTTCGAGTCCGGCCGAGGGCATGGGTGTTTAAGTGTTGTGTGTTAGTGTGCTTGTCGTGTCCGTCCTGTGGCGTGCCTAAAATTACTTGAAAGATATATATACACCTAGAGAAACTGAAAAAGTCTGGATGAAATAAACACATACTGCTGGAGCTGGCTATATGGCCTAAGGAAGCCAAATGCCATTAAAAAAACAAAAACAAAAATTCACCGGGGACTAAACTAAGCGGCAGGCTCGTACATTAACTGATTCCCCATTAGACTTGGTTAATAACACTCAAATTCGTTGGGAGAATAGATAACTCGCCATATTTTAATAAAGCACTCTTTTATTCTCCCTGAAGCTCAGGTAAACAGCTGTAATTGTAACCTATCGCTACCTTACGAGAAAAAGTAAAGATGGTGTCTGCAGGTGCTACTAATATTACTCGCAGCGCGTCCAGCTGACTCCGGCTGTAACAGTAGACGGGCGACAGGCTGTCGGGGATAAGGTTCAGCATTCCTCGGCGGGCCCTGTGGTCTCTCGTAACAAGATGACCGTGACCTGCTCCATGTAGGGACTGTAGGGACGTTCACTAATAAACTAATGTTGTGGGCCAATTCCTCAATTACAAGTTAATTAGTTTGTATAAAGATTAATTGCACGTTAATGCAATTGAATTTTATTTTAGTTTTTCTCCGTACGTGCTTTCCTACATTTCTAAATCACATAGATGCTGCTGAAGATGCTAAAAGAGAGAGAGAGGGGCAGAGAGAGAGATAGAGAGTGAAACTGCGAAAAAAGAAACTAAAATTCAGCTGAATTAGCGTACTCGTATTAATGTTTATACAAACTGACACTGTTCAATTGGTACCCCACATTGTAACCACAAGTTGATAGGTATTTGGATGACCGAAAACAGCGTGGAGAACAAGTAAACATTTCAGCCATCCATACGGCTAAAATTACACTTTTATCTATACTCTGTTATTCACTAAACCGTAGGTGACAGAGGATGCTTTGCTCCAAAACTAATCTCTGATCTGTGTGTATAAGTCTCGAATGACGCGAGGGAACAAAAAATTTGTGTGTCAGTACGACACCTTATTTTTCTAATCTTATCTTTCAGGTAATTACAAGTAGATGCGAGTCTAGATATATAGGAGATATCAAAAAATCTGTAATAGTAAGCACTGTTGGAAAAGGAACCAAATGAAAATTTGTTGTTTCATCAATTGTAATCATGAAGTGTAACAAAGATTTGTCTAGTGGTGAATTTAAAAATCTTAGGCAAAAGTTACGTTCTGTTACAATTTCTCCATAATTTCTTAAGATTTGATAAGCGAAGTGCACACTACCAGGGCAATGCGCTCCAAACTTGTGTGAAATTCACAGCGATAAGTGTTTGTTATACTTTTGTTTCCTGGTTATATATTTATCATATCTATTTTTAATTTCCAAATATACTTGTATATTCTGTTAAAATAATGTTCCACTTTTAAATATATCACATCAGAGATGTATTATAGAATGAAAATATTATATATTAATATGGTAATAGGCCATCTTCCCGCAGTTGCTGAACAATAATTTTGTAAATAAATCCGTCGAAAACAATTAATTAAATAAAAAACAAAATTCACCAAACCAGTTGTTTTCGACGGATTTATTTACGAAAATATTATATTATGAACCACTGACTTGTTAGAGATTTTTTATTTTTCTTTCCAAACAAAAAATTTGTATCAACTCTTAGCCTCCATCTTGCAATGTATAACATCAGTCGTCCAACTTTACTACTACCACACCAAGTTTACCTAGTGAGAGGATGTTTAAGATATTCGTTATCTGTATCGGAATATTTGAACAAAACAGAAGTTTTATTCCCGAATATCAACGGTTTCCTTAATATCATAATGATATTTCCAACAAATAAATTTTCTTTTATTTTAAAAATTTTGAGCTTGAAATACGTTTTTTTTTTTTTTTTTTTAAAGTCGTGCTCTTAAAATTATGATTAAAACCACAATAAGAATTATTATTAACTTCATTCCTTCAATGTACAGTAATAATTTAATATTTGTTAAACAAAATCTTGATTGCTTTGATTTTTTTATTCTTACGATACAAGCGACGCCACATTTCTAACAATATTAGTTCGTATATCACACTTTGAGAAAATTAATTGAAACCGACAGTTTGTTTTATATGTTTCAATTTTAGAGTAACAACTTACTACTTTCAAGTCAGAGACATATATTAGAATTAAATAACCTTGAATTATCTTACTGACTCTTTACGTTCCCAGGATCAGGCCCAGAACCTGACTTGGAAAACGGCCAACAATCCATCTGTTTAATTTTTGCACATTTTTGTTATATTGCTGAAAAGATCACTTAGGTCCGAGAATTAAACCTACTTTTTCTTCTGTATTAAAGAAACTAATGAGAAGATTTCTTTTTTAGAATTGAATAACGAATGATGTTAATTTTTCAGTTGCACTGCCACAACATACACCGTTCTGAGCTTCCTTAGATGAATACAAGACAATTATACTGATTACTTTGTTGACAGTAGGATTTCTGTGTTGACGACATGGATCAGTACTCAGTGTAGAACACTTTTATTGTGTTCCTCATGTGTTTATAGCGTATGAGTCTTGAGAACAGATTATTACACTGAAAACGTTTAGACTCTGTAACATTGTCTTAAACGCGAATACTTTAATTTACTCACCGTGGTAACTATTGGTATTATTGGTACTAGTATCTGCCTTTTTTTTTATTTTTATTATTTTTTTTTTTTTTTTTTTTTTTTTTTTTTTTTTTTTTTTTAGGATTTAAGACTTATTGCTATAGATAGTGTAGTGTATATCGTAGAATAGACGTGACACTGTTGAAATTTCCATAGTTCCAGTCACTACAGAATATAAAGAAACTAAAACTTTGACAACAAGACACCCAGTGGAATACTTTAAAAATAAAGTTTTTACTATATGCTTGAAAGTTTAATGACCATATTTTTAAATAGTGGGTTTGATTTCTAAAAGCAGAAAATTGATGTTCGTAAAAAAAGGGAATTAAAAATTCTTTAAAAAAATCATAAATATCTCCCAATGCTTTTTGTATCTTGTACAGTAATTCTCTATTGTTACGCGTAAAGCAATTACGACTACAAACCGTAGCTCAATGAAGGATAATTCCGTGCAAGTTTTTTTGGCTTTACACTTTGTAGACGTCGAGGTCATTAAATTCGATAAAGGATGGGGGGATGGAACGGGAAGAAATTCGCCCATGACCTTTTAAATGAAGCATCCCGGCATTTGCCTGGAGTGATGTGGGCAATCCATGGAAAACACAAATCTGGATGTCCGAAAGTGGATTCGAACTCGTGTCCTCTCGAATGCAAGGCCAGAGCTTTACCGCTCACCCACCACCCTCGGTACCATGCAAATCAAGAAAAATAAGAGTTAATAGGTTTGATGCAAATCTATCCCTTCCGCAGAACCATACGACCAAGATAGCTTGGAGAAACTCTGGCTAAGAACACATATGTTTGTGCTTTCTTAATTGCTGAATAAACTATCTGCCTTCGAGTTGTTTAAAATAATTTGTCTTATAGTCGGAAAAAAATCAGTAGACGGAAGGCAATTAGGATAAAAGTATATGTTATAACTGCACCTAGTTCCAATGTACTTGTTTCTTGTAGGACAGCGCGTAACCTCGTGTACAATATCTATCACCCAATAACTCGTTCCTTTCGTTGCGTTGCGGCAACATCGCCTGCAGGTTATGCTAATCCGGCGGACACCTGGGAGGCGCGGCGCTCTCATTGGCTACAGTGGCGGCCGCGGCCGGCTGCGTGTGCTGGGTGCTGGCGCGCGCATTAGCGTCCGCCATGGCGGCGACGCCCAGCCGCTTTATTACCATACCTGCACGGCGCCCCTCCCCACGCGGCTCATCCAACTGGAAGTAGGCGCCGGGCACCGCAGTAAACTGTTCCTTGTGGCTTAATGCTAAGTAGCAAGTACTCACTTAAGATGAACAGAAGTCTGCAGTGAAACAAGAGGCCAGCAGTCACTAAACATTAGCTTTGGAGGATGGACACAAACTACTACCATTTTCTCTTTTGATAGGGACAGCCATTTCGTTCTTTTTTAAAAGTGTTTTCGTAACCGACTAGAAACAGTGTCCTATTAGTGACGCTCCGCTGTCTGTCCGTCAGTCACAAGCTTGTAGCACTTACACCGAATAAGTCGAAGACTTACAAATTTTCATATGTTATTTCCTTCTTTGACCTAAACGGAAATCGTATATAAAATTTTGTAAATCAGATTGGGGGTGGAGAAAGGGTGGAGGTAGGAGGACTCCGAAATTAAAATGTTTTTCACCCCATTGTTTGGGATATAGAAATTAGAGAGCTCGTTAAACAGAAAATTAAGATTTCCAAAATTGTCCACTTAAGTTAGAATATATTTTTTTAAAAGGGTCTCTCTGAAAAATAGTATTATCTAGGAACCTCATATCCTTTGCCTGAACGACAAATACTAAACATACTTAGATAAGTAGTCTTAACTTCTAAGCATAACAAGCGAAAGTTTTATTTTGCGGTGTTTAAATACTTTTTTTCCGTAAGAGCCACTAGCGACGATGTGATTACAGGTTGTCTGGTTATTCTGGCTGCTTAGCGTGATTCATGAATACGGGGAAAGGGGGGGGGGGAGGGTGCTGAAACCCTTACCATGGGTAGAACCAGATTTATAAGGTCTGGAGCATTTAACCTTAGAGGAGGTCATTCAAAGTGGAACCCCAAACGCATGAGGCCCGACAAACACTTGACAGATTATTCTAGCCAAAAACTTTAACCATAAACAGAAATAATCGACATTGCTCTCGAGCCAAACGATTACGAACAATTCAAATGTCTTTCGAGGACGGTGTCTGTTCATACAATCCTTTCGTATTTAATTCAAATATCGCTCTTTATTTTATTGGTGGAATTTGTTATTTCTTTAGATGACTTACGAACAATATTATCGATCAAAGGCTTTAAATGGTCTTGGTTAGAGTCGTGCAAATTGCCGTCTACTCACGTTCGAATTCACTCGATTATTCCTGTGATCGGTCCTCTCTACCCGGGCGAGCTGTGACCGCTGGAGCTTCCCCAGGCTCGGTGGTCAAACGAAGACTCATCAGTGCAGGATGGACACCCACGCCACATCACAGAACGTGGAGGTCGGAGGCTTTCCTGCTCTGTAAAGCAAGATAGAAGGTGGTCTGTGGCAAATCTGACGGAAGAGCACAATTCTGGTGCTTCCAAAACCGTTTCAGAGCACTAGAATCGCGATTCTGCCACAGATCACCCCCTGTCATGCTTTACAGAGCGGGCATGCCTCCGACCTCCACGTTCTATAATGTGGCGTGTCTGCCACATTATCTTCTACTCGTAGTTTCATCGACCTTCCAAAAACTTTCCATAGATGCTCACTACAGTAGCTCACGAACAGCTAACCAGCCTCTCAGTTTCCGTGATTCTCGTTCCCATGCACTGCACCCCCAAACCCCTGGCCAGTAATTTAAGGGAATTTCGTAACCTGTGCGTAGAAATCTGTTGTCAGATACCTGTGGAAGCCTACCAAGGGCTTGTGAAATCCATGCTACGCCGAAGAACTGCAATATTTCGTTCGTAAGTTGGACCAATATGCTAGTAAGTAGGTGGTCACAATGTTTTGGCTGATCAGTGTACAAACGGTGATCAAAACCAGGGGTTACAAGGCTGATATTCTTGGCGCGTGTGCGTTGTAGAGAAATTAGTAGACACGCGGTTGGCAACTGTGCTGCGTTTCAGCCACCTGACACCCTCAGCGCTAGTTGTAGGTAAATACAAATGGTGACACGTTTGGAAAACTTGTCGCGCAAATAAATCCACTAAATTAATTGATTGCTGTTCCGAAACATTTAACCACGGATGGAATTCACCGACAGCTGGTAGAAGATTACGGAGAGACTTTAATGTTTCGTCAGTGTGTCTCAGAATAGCGTCAAAAGTTTGCGGCTACTGTTGAAGCGTTTTCGCTGGGACATCCTACAGCCCGGACCTCGCTCCAAGCGATTTTCACCTTTATGCTCACTTGAAGGAGCACCTAGGAGACCGACGATTGGCTTCAGAGGAGGAGGTAAAACACTTCACAACTACGTTGCTGAACACGCAAGGACAAGATTTTTACCAGGAGGGAGTATTCAGACTCATCCCACTAAGCGACAAGTGCCTAAACGATATGTCGAAAACTAACCTAAAGGCCCGTTCCCACGATCCCTCGTAGGCGAGGTGAGACGAGACGGGACGGGATGGGACGCCATGGGAACAGGGCCGCCTCTGCTAGCGGAGACGAGACGCAGCTACCCCCTCTTAGTCGGTAAACATCACAGGCGTGTGTAGCGGTGCGCTGTTGCCATCGGTTTGCAGCAGCGGTGCGCACCCCTTCTGTTGCTGTAAAGTGTTCTGTGCCTAACGACACTAGGCAACGTGGTGCGGAGGTGGCGGCAGAGGTGGCGGCAAGGTAAGCTAGGACTAACCTGCGGCCCGCGGTCGGCCCTACACTTCGGCTAATGAGGTCCCGTCTCGTCTCGCCTCGCCTACAAGGGATCGTGGGAATGCGCCTTAATATTGTACACGTTTCACAACAGGCTTTTGCAACCTCAGTTTCTGACCACTCCTCGTACAATGGCTAAGTTAGCAATGGAAATAATCAGTAAATTAACTTTTTGTATGAAATTATAGCAGTTATTTTCATAGTTTTAAACCTAAGCCTAATTTGCCTCAACTGCAAACTAACAGTTTTAGTATAACTTAAAAAAAAAAAAAAAAAAAAAAAAAAAAAAAAAAAAAAAAAAAAAAAACACATACCTCTGATGAAGATCAGACGCGAATCGACAAGTGAGAAGCACGAGATGACGGCGGACTGACTGGTGGTAATTCGTGGTTATTTTGCGCCGATCAGCCTCGGAGTGGAGATCAAAGGATCCGAGAATAAACGTGCAGGTGTGGGGGAGGAATGGAGGGGGGGACAAAGGCATTGCTCGGCTCGATGGACACACAGGCTGACCTTTGTGTTGCAATATCACCGTCTGTCTGTACACGTGTGCTGGAAACTCTACATCTAGATCAACAACTGGCAATAAATCGCTTAAAATTCCCAACTTTTTACTTTATAATTCCCACTAAGGGTATCGCCAATAATGATAATTACGACTAACATTACTGCACTTACGAGAGAGTTACGAGAAGCAACGCCTTTCTACTCTGCCGTTGATTAAACTGTGGTGAGCGTGTAAGGATAATATAAGAAGAACATTATTGTTAACCTCGCCTATTGAAGATACCGTACCTCCAAGCTAACCATTCCACCTAATAATTTTCCAGCATTAGTTCTTCAAACACTAAAAGTTGCCTATTACTCAACAATAACTGTTTACTGCGCTATTAAAAACCATAGCCAGCAAACTTATTACCTTAAAATTTCCGAAGATGTCAACAAACACAAAGCGAGAGACATTAGTGAAATTTCGAATCTTTTCGTCACTGATCGAAATATTGAATCGTCTCTGTCGCTTAAAATATCTTCCACGTCGAGCCCGTCAGTTCCTAGAAAGATTCTAACAGTTTTATTTTATTGCCACTTCCTAATGTAACATATTGTTCAGTGAAATAAGAATAATTGTGAACAATAAGGCTTATAATTAAGTAATTAGTTACTAATTTAGTAAGAAATGATTTGTTTACGGGATGAGGGGAATAAAGAGTGTATTTTAGGCAATTAGAAAAGAAACGAATTATTTTATACCTAGTTTAATATATATAGCAATGAAGCAGTAGCCATAAATATGTTAGCTAGGTGACACTCCTTTCAGACAGTCTAGGCTCTAGACAGCTTACATAGCAAACTTCTGCGGAACAAATTAAGAACCTCATGAGGGGAAGTCACAGACTGAACCTGATATTTTTGAAAGCCTTTTTGTATACTGTTCGTCGATGTTAACGCTAATGTATTTATGTTAATTCTTGCAATTTTGTGTATGATATCGCAGTTATTTTATGCGAATTAATTTTTTAGTTTTGAGGCAGTTTTACTGTGTTAAGAATGGTACAGCTGTATTTTTTTTTTGCTGTTTATTACTTTGTTGTTACAGCCACTGTAGATTCGCACAGTGTGACACAAAAGGGGGAGGGGGCGGAGGATTTGGTGGATCTGAGGGAATTATACCAAGGGTGGAATGTTTATGTTGCCAATTTTCAACGAGGCGTTTAAGTCGTGTTCTGTATGAAATGTGTTATTACGAAAGTTATGTACACTTTCTGCTTGAGTGTTTTATTGGTGCAATAGGGACAAATGGAATTGAGGTGCACCAGCGAGAATGTCATTACATTCAGCAAAAAACCCTACAACTGACAGAACTAAATATCAAAATATTAATTTAATGCATAAGTCCGTAGCATTTCATTTAGCATGTGTTGGGATTTTGTTTTCCTTTTGTCGCTTAACCTTAGGGGAGATAATATTTTGATTGTGAATACGCTTTAAACTTTGATGAACTGGAAGTACGTCACTGGAATATGTGGCCTTAGAAAAATGGGCTACCAAAAGGAAAAAAAGCAGAAACTTTCAACATACTGTTCTGCCTTTAACACGGAAGGCGGTTATAAATATTTGTGCAGCATGCAGTTGGGTAAAGTATAATAATAAAACGTTATTCTAATTTTAGAGAGGATCACATTAACCCAACCCCTTTTCTACGTTACGAAATACCAATGAACTCCGATGAAGATTAGGAATACTTTTCCTGACAATACTCAACAATAAATTACTGATTCGATTCTGTTAATTTAAATTAAGTAAATTTGTGTGTTCTTGTGCCACGATGATAGGGTTTCGACATGCCGCGCATTCTGCTTCTGTCGTGTCTGGATTTAACGTGGAATCCGAAGCACTCATGTTATCAAAGCAAAGACTGTAAAAACTTCTGCCTCCACCCTGATTTGAACCAGACTTTTGTAGCGGGTGCTTTAACCACTGAGCTACCAGATCACTCATCTAGATACGTAATTTGAGCTAAACATCAAATTGGTGTGGATTAATTAGCTGCTGAAAGTGATCAAACAGCTACCAACGAAACATGTGACTTGTTAGAATTTCACAGTAATCGAAGTAACAGTGTGTGTTTGGACTGGAAAGGCTCAATTACCATCTCTTAACACATGTCAGCTGCAGTATAATTGAAGCTAATCAATAAATTCTGTCACCAAACAATTGAAAGGTACCACAATTAATTAAAGAAATGATAAAAGTCGTTCCGAATGAAATAACATTAAATTTATTCAGTTACTTGTATAAATATTTACATGCTTGAGATACACTGCGGTAGGCGCCTGCACACTTCATATAAAAAATTAGAGATTCACAAAAATCGCGCCCATTTCGGTGCTCATTTGTTAGCCAGCGCCAAAGATTGTTATTGTTTAAATATATTTTTTTTTTTACTTATGTCTTCACGCCTCGTCGACGTCGAGGTCATTAGAGGTGGGAAACGACTGGGTACAAAGAACGGGCAGGAATTCAGCTATGGCCTTTTGAAGTAAGCATCCCGGAATTCACTTGGAGTGATTTGGGGAAACCATGAAAAACCCAAATCTGAATGCCCGGACGGGGATACGAACCGGCGTCCTCCCGAATGTGAGGCCAGAGCGATAACCACTCACGGAACTGTTCAAAGACAATACTACTATCCTGTCACGTTTACTATTAAAAGTAAAGTCTGTGGAAAGCCGATAATAATACAAATAAGGTTACAAAAAATAATACAAATTATTCAAGGATAGTTATGATTGATCAAAGCATAATAATTCAATAATATTAGTAATCACCCTTTTTTCTCAGTCTTGTTCTGGACAAAGTAATAAAAGGCTGGGAGAAAGAAGGCTCCTCAAAAATAAACTTCACCAGCGGTGTTTCGCCTTTTCAGATGATCTAGCGATTCTCTCCAACAACAGTCAACAGGCAATCTATGCCCTTCAAAGCTCCATGAAACTTCAGCTAAATGTGGTCTCCAAATCTCGTATGCTAAAACCACTATATGTAAGGATCTTCGCGATACCAAGATGGATAACCCATGAAAACGCGTTTTGGCAATAACTCTTAAGTAACTAAATTCAGATATCTAGGAGAAATAATTCAACCTGCAGGACTAAATCGTGAAGCAAACAATGAGAGAATATCTAAATTATAAAAAGGCTAAAGATTATCTTAGAACAGATACAACAAAAATTCAATATCCCGAAATGCAACCGGAGGCATCATACGCATCGGAAACTGATTATTGACCGAAGGTCGCCGGTTCGTGTCCGGCCGAGGGCATGGGTGTTTAATGTTGTGTCTGTGAATGTCTTGTCCGTGTTGTAGTGTCCTTGTGTCAACACTTACTTGATAGCGACAAATCACAGTGAGCTGGCTGTATGGTCCAGTAGCCGAAAGACATTAAAAAAAATAATAAAACTGATTATTGAGAGTAAATCATGATTAAAGATATTGAAAAACAAGAAAGGAAAATTTTAGGGAAAATCTTTGGCCCCAGTTTGTACAAGAGGGATTTTGATGAAAAGAAAATAACACGAACATTCGGAAAAAAATGAATTAAATTTTTCGTCCATATTATCAGAATGAGAAACAAGAGACTAGCCAAAAGAAGTCTCAACCAGGCCATTTCAAAGAAAACGAAAAACAATTGGCTAATTGAATTTAAAAAGAACTCCAGGAAATCTGAATAATAGATGATATCATACAGAAAAGATACAGATTTAGTAGCAGGGTTGCTAACAAATAGTATTTAACAAGAAGGAATACGTGGACGGAGGAACGTAGGAAACAACTGAGTGAGAGGATGAAGAGATTTTGGGAAAAGAAGAAGAACAAATTTGTGAAATAAGTTCTTTCGCGCTCCTCAGTTGGGTATAATGATGAGGAGAATGTTACTATTAAAATTAATAATAATAAAAAAACAATTGGCAGTGATTTGGGAATGCCTTCAGAAGTGGAAACTTAAAACTATGAATTCATAGGCGCAACAAGTCATACTTATAGCTACAGATATACTAATTAATAATAATTCCATGTGATCGTAATGAACTTGTTAGCGTTTCTATTGGCTTCCATTACTCTCCTGTCTTAGCCGCCTTAACCTAACCAGGTAGTGCTACCAGGTACAGGCGACCTGTAGTTTAATGTGGAATCCGATCCACGGAAGCGTTCTGGCGTACTTCACATTATACAGCAAGCTGTGCGAGAGGAGAAGTTTGGGATATGAGTATATGAAAATCCTCGCCGAGACAGGGACTCGAACCGGGGAACTATCGTTCTCCACTCAGACACCTTAACCATTGACCTGCTAGACCGCTACCGATACATTGTTAACATTAGCAT
Organism: Vandiemenella viatica; assembly: GCA_031002005.1. NCBI lineage: Eukaryota > Metazoa > Arthropoda > Insecta > Orthoptera > Morabidae > Vandiemenella > Vandiemenella viatica. Next base: position 68,147,178 of record JARYHS010012519.1, on the reverse strand, counting down.
GTCGGTGACGCGAACTAATAAGAGTTTATCCATCCAACAATCGTCAAACGAGCCTTCACTTCAAAAACTAAAATTCTGTCTTATATAGTTGAAGGTTGGTCGAATCTTCCCGAAGGAGTTATTGTGTCAGATACAGGAATACCAATTCCTTTCCTTACGGGCCTACAGTTTAACATGGAATCAGAACCACGGAAGGTCTTGGCGTATCTAATAAAATCAAATAAAACTCTTAAAAATTGCTGCTTACCAAGGGATTTCAACCCGCGGCCGGAGAGAGAAACTTTCGTAACTACGTGCCTTAACCGCTGAGCTGCCAGTCCACCTTTCTTTGACGCATCCGTGTATAACGTATTATATACAGGGTGTCCAGAAAAGGACTCCCTGATTTCAAAATTAAATATCTCGAAACCAAAGATCGGTAGAGGAATGCAGTAAACGGTATGTTTATTGTGACAGCTGTAAGAAGTGTATACAGCAGTGTGAAATAATAGTTACAAAAGCTGCTAACAGATGGCGCTGTAATCGCCATACGTAATGCCTAAATAGTGATCCGAAGCTCAGGGTAGTGCCAATGGTGAACATTTTGAAAACATTGTGATGTGATTGTTTGCAAAGATTGTTTTCATACGATTATTTCACTTATGTATGCTGATATGAGCTGTGCAGCGTACAGCGTACAGCGCCATCTGTTAGCAGCTTTTATAACTATTATTTCACACTGCTGTATACACTTCTTACAGCTGCCACAATAAATATACCGTTTACTGCATTCCTCTATCGATCTTTGTTTTCGAGATATTTAATTTTGAAATCAGGGAGTCCTTTTCTGGGCACCCTGTAAATGGGATTAAAAACTGTTGGTTTTTATGAACAACGTTGACATAAAATAAGATGAGGAGGAAAGAAGGAGAGGGTTTAGGTTTTAGTAAATTAAACGTAAACGGTATTTTTATATTTAAAGTGTACGTAGGCAAAGTTCCATCAAAATTCGATTGAAACTATTTGTTCCGAAAAACGTGCAACGTGTATTTCCCACGCACATCACGTCACAGCATGTCGGTGACGCGAATTCATGGATTTACCCCCATCCTATATCCCGCCTATAGAAGTTTTCACTTAAAAAATGATTGCATGGTTGTGATAATGTCATAGTAGGAGATGCAAACATTTATCACAGCGGAGAAGCATAGGAATTAATGCACGAGTCCATGCTAGGAAGTGTTGCAGCTTTGTTGAAGTCATCCTGCGAAAACTTGTCGGCGCTGGGACTGTCCCAGCCGATTGTGCTGAGCGGCCTCTGTGCAGGTGAGTGACGTTACTGTTGAGAACCAATCGACTGGGAGTGCTGTCTGCGTGGTCGGTCTGTCAGCAGCACAAAGTGAAGCCAGCGGCAGCGTGTGTACTGCTCCAGACAGCCATCAAACGTCAGCAACCGAGCAGCTATACGTGTGTAGGCCTATCGCTGGGTCTGCAACTGTCTAGGTTCGAGTACCGAGCACACGCAGCCAACTGTTAACCGCAGGAGATACTACGTACACTTGCTGCGTACTAATACTGAGATGTTTGAAGTGTTCACGGACATATACTATATCTGTTTTTTGGAATTATGAAAAGACTAGCTATTACCCGCGACTTTGTACACGTGGACTTAGAATTTCATTTCCAAAAGTGGATATAGGAAGCTGTTAGTAACATAAGATTTGTACCAAACAACACCGAGTCGGCATAATATGACAGGAAAGCCATCACTATATCATTCTATCGTCGAACCTGTCTCATGAACAGAATCAGTTTCCAAAACAGAAAAACAAACGAAGGTGCGTGGATATAGGGGAGGGGAGGGTTTAACTAGGGGCAGTTTTATTAGCTTGGTCTTTTCTTCTTTCTTCATCATGAGCATCCGATTCTTGAGTTCTAATAACTTTAGCCGCTCGTGATCTTCTAGATCTACACCTTAGACACGTTTTATTCCCGCAAGGCATATCGGAAAAAAAGACAAAATAATCTGGTGCCAGAAACTTTAGGCAGACACAAAGTAATAGTACAGTGAAGAGTAAATCGACATCTATACTAAATAATAAGTTTTGTCTCTAAACGAAATTTACTAACAAATTATATACTAACAGACTGCGCGAGAAGCACAGCTTGAGCAACCGACGTAACATTACTTACTAACACACGCATCCGTCTGTCTGTCACCATTCGATAAGTTCTTAAAACTTCGTTACTACAACTGTTATTCACACCGAAAAAAATGTCCTTTGTCCATCCTACAGATACAAAGTATTACCTTGTCAAATTCCATCAATATCGGTATAGTCGTTAAACGTAACAAAAAGACAGAGAATTACTTCCGCATTTATAATATTATGAGTCCAGATCACACACACACACACACACACACACACACACACAGTGACTGCTAGAGAATCAACGGCTGAGTGGTGAATATAGCGTCAAAAAGTGTAAACATACAGCACTGTCAGACCACGTACGATTTTCCAAGCATTGTACCCATAAATTTGTGGTATATACTGTTTAACATGGAATCTGAGAACCTGACCGTCCAGGCGTGCCTCATACGATCAAAAACAATTCTTACAGATCTTTGCTTCCATAGTGATTTAAACCGGAAACCACATTCCAAACATTACAAAGCATGCACTACTAGCCCGTTATAGAGTAGCGCACTACAGAGTGTTAGACATCCTAAGCGTCAGTCTATCGCGTTTCGGCAATTTTTCAAAATTACATGACGGTATGTACTATTTATGCAAAAAAGTATCCTTTGTCCATCCTAATGCCAAATCGCATCTGCTTGTCAATTTTCATCACGATAAGATTAGCCGTTGAGCCAAAGAAACGTAACAAACATACAGAGAGACAGAGTTACTTTCGCATTGCAGAGTGTTATTTGTCTTTTGGATAAGAGATGATAGAAGGTAAAAGATGAAACCTGGTGTTGGCCCATTCAGGTCTACTCTTCCGAAAGACATATTACGCAACTGAAGATTAATAGCATCTTTTCAGGCGTTTTTCTCCTCCCGTACATGAGTTATGGAATAACATTTTTTTTAACATTAAATTCAGCACAGACATTTATATTCAGACAGTAAAGAACCACAAGTACGAATCATAATACTAAAACAAGCAGTATAAAGATACATAACAACGAAGTTTCTCTCGGCGTTAAGAGTTTATGAAATGCTCTCGGGAAAATAGCCGAGTTAACGAAGTGTTATCACTCGATATTTCGGCGATCATATCACTGTCGCCATCTTCTGGTGAAGCCTGGCTGTGGTAGTGATTGTTGACAGTGGGAATATCTCTTGTATGAAGCCTGTTGGCACTACCTTCAGTACGAAGAGAAATACCAGCGAAAAAGAAACAAAGAAAGTGGATCAGGAAAGAACTCATCTGTTACATGGGATTTTACCGCATAGGCAAATACCGAAACTTTTCCCAAAAACATCAAAGAAACTTACTGCTACATCTGCAAAAGCCACGTTACAATTGTGGGAAGCTAGATCTCCCCTTCCCCCTCTGGCTGAAGATGACAGTCTGAAACTTTACCACCTGGCTATGACTAGGGATGGCTGGGGTGAATAGATTCAAGGTTAACCTGTCAAGATGGGGCTGCGGAGAGAATCGGACTCTTCACCAGTTGACTTATATGAGGCCTTGGTAAAGCCACTTGAAGTGGCCAAATTTTAGTCTAGTACAATTTGATGTTTGTTATCGTGTAACTATGTATGTTTCTGAGACGAAATAAAGTAAATCCGTCAGGTATAGGGGAAAGGCATGTTGGAAAGAAACATTATCAAAAAGGAAATAGGCAAAACTGCTAAATGATGTAGTACTGGAACTTACTACCAATTCAAGACTGATTTGTGTAGACTGTGCTTGTATCTCCCCTACCCGACAAGCGGTCTCCGGTCTCGAGCACGGGAAGTTTCCCTCCCCTGTGCTGACACCCCTGCCGCATTTCGAGCGGTCATTTCCCCCGCTGCCCGCGATGTCGCCTTGTAAAGCAGCCCTCGCAACAGGGGGTGGACGGGTCGGGGTGCCAGACCAGAACAAGCCCATTACCCGCTGTCCGGCACTGCTCGCCCGAATAAATGTCACCGCAGGCTGATTAATGCGAGCCGCCTCTCCGGAACTGGTTAACGCCTCTGAGCGCGTCGCACACTCTCAGTTTCATTAACAATACCCGAGGACGACGTAAGCCTGAATCTGGGCCAGGATGTTAGTCGGCTGCTCGTCACTTTGACTGCGGAACCGTGATGGTGTCCTGCGTTGACACCGGGTTAGCTACTTCGATTCACGGTGTTTGAAGAAACTTTAATCATCAGGACTTGGCCGGCAGAGTACGATAGGTGGTGGTGCATAGTTCTTAATCACCATACTGTGCATCAAAGTGCTGGGTTAAATCCGCAGTGAGTATGGAGTCAAGGCATACGACACTGTTAATGGAGATTCACACATCGGATGGGGCCCCATATGTCTTTCGGAAGAGTAGGCTGTATTGGATCTCTCATCCACAACACACACAGCGCTCTACACTGAACATACACACTATAACAGTCATCCACACTTACAACGATACTTCCGAACACTATCAGAGTGGGGATGGCAACAGGAAAACGCCCCACTTCATCTTCCCAAATGTTGCAACGGATGAGTAAACATTCCGCATGGTAACCCCCCCTAATCTCCGTACCAGCACGGCGACAAGAAAAGAAGTCGGTTATTACTTATTAGTCTCTAGGATCGTTGATGATGGTCGAAGCTTATTGTAACTAAGATATTAATTACAGTGAACTAGTTACTGTTGTGAACTACATTAATTTCTTGTGAAGAAATGTAATATTCTGTGAAGTTAGTTAAGCTTCCAGGCAGGCCACTTTTGCAGCCGCTACTCTCAGAAGAGAGTTATATGTCGATGGAATGCTTACGTGCGGTACCAGAATTTGTCTCACTGTGATCAATGACGTAAAATCCAAGGTATTGTCTGGCCACATCGTATAATACTCGACCTCACTTCGTCGATAGATACGAATCAAGCAAGATGGGTTAGCTCTTAGTTAAACCGTCTCTTGTTAGCTTACCTTACCACCTTTCTTCCATAATGCTCCTATCACCATTCAATCAGTAGAGTAACGTGTTCTATCAATGATAGAAGCTGTCAGAGTTATTCTTTCGTATCACGCTGTATTGCATTCTGTGCCGTGTTTAAATAAATGGGATCACTAAGCAGATAGCTTACTATCATTATTTAAATTCTCAGTTACCTGCCTAACGTTCCCCAACGTATTAATGGGATGGTGTCACATTTCCTCACTTATCGTATATATATATATATATATCTTATGTCTTTACACCTTATCTGCGTCGAGGTCATTATAGGGGGGGAGGACAGGAAGCAAGATTCGAACTGAGCACTTCTCTACTCTCAGTTGGCAACTTAACCACTGTCCCACTAACTTTTATGATATCTTCAATATATTAGGAATTATGAGTTATAACCAATTATGAGTATTTATTTACACTGACGTATTGAAAATCCTATCAGGTGTTCGCCAATTATGAACTTTTCATGAAAGATTGGCTAATTAGTTGACTTAATTAGTAAGTCAGCCCACGAATAATCGAATTATATTGCAACTCCAAAGGAAATAACAAATTCATGTTGAACACATTTTAGCTGCCGCTCACCGAGCGTGGTGGTGTAACGGATAGCGTTCTGGCCTCGCATTCGGGAGGACGGCGGTTCGAATCCCCGTCCGGGCATCCAGATTTGGGTTTTCCATGGTTTCCCCAAATCACTCCAGGCGAATGCCGGGATGCTTCCTTCAAAAGGCCATGGCCGAATTCCTTCCCATTCCTTGCCCCCATCCTTTCCCGTCTCTAAAGACCACGTTGTTAAAAAGGGACGTTAAACTGTTACAAAAAAAAAAAACAAAAAAAAAAAACAAAAAAAAAACAAAAAAAAAAAAAAAATCTGCCGCTCATTTAAATCTGAAGATGTAACATTGCTAATTAATGTATCGGCAAAAAATGGAATGGGCTATTGTAACGAAAAGTTATAAGCACTGTTCCGACACAATTAATTTATTCTGTAAAACTATTGCAGTCAGCAAAAACATAACTTCTCTTTGCGTAACACAACTTTATTTCTTTACGTAATTACTCGTTCATATTCACAAATTAGAATATTATTGATATCGCCATAATACAGACGCGTGTACTTTTCGACAACCAGCCCATGACTTCTTGCTTACACTCGCTCAAAAACCAAAGCTCTTAATACCAGTTACCGCTATTAACTTATGCTACTCAAAAGACTACACACAGTAATAATTATGGAAATACTACGATAGCAGAACTCAAATTACATACATCAGTACATTATTTTATAGATACAACAATTAATTAAATAAAAACTTATCATAACGACAAACAGAAAAACTCACTCCAAACATCACCGGCGGAAAAATGAGACATGGAAACGTTATGAACATATCGTATCAAACTAAAACTCTGCTCTGATATATATTGCCCAGTTTATCACAATCAGTGCACGACTTCTTGTTAACACTGGTTAAAATCCAAAGTTCTAAATACCAGTCACCGCTTCTAACATAAGCAACCCCAAATACTACTCACAATAATTACTGTGGAAATCCTACGATAGCAGAAATCAAATTACATAATGTATTCTGTACATTATTTTACAGATACAATTAAATAAAAACTCATCATAACGACAAACAGTAAACTTACTCCTAACATCGTCACGCTGAAATGAGAAATACAGACGATATGAATTTATCGTTTCATAGCAAAACTCTGCTCTGGTATAAATTAAAAAGAAGAATTTTTTTTGTCAAAAGCTGTGTTCATCACATTGAGTATGATAAATTTAGATATATTGAGATAGCTGCGACAATTTATTTCATTACATATTATTTGCAATGGTTAATTAACTGACGTCAAATATTATTAATTTGTATCTGACATTCCGAATGACTTACAATTATCTTATCATGCGGTTGTATAAACGAACAGGTTACTGAATTACCACTCAACAAAAAAAGTGGGCCGAAGCTGTAACATATATTCTGCATTACTAGCGCTCGCTCATATCTAAAGAGCAACATTTTTAAAATATTGCGGATCTTCTCTGCTTAAAAACAGTTGCGAGACCGGCCACATTCGCGTTTTGTAAGTGGACGTACGCGCACGGGCTACAAGTCTCTCGCAACATCGCTTCACCGTAACCAGTCTCCTGGAAATAGTCAACACGCCGCGCAGGTTGGCTCCGCCTTTTCTGCGCACGGTTGTACACGACTGCCTCTTTTTTTTTCTGGAACGAGAGCCGAGCGGGGTGGTGAGCACTGCTGCGGCATTGTGTCGAAACTAGCCTCGAGAGGCCGATACGGTGGCCGTGAAGGGGTTTCGCTGTCTGAATGCGGCTGGCGGGGGCGTTAATTGGCAGGTGGCTGGCTCCCGCCAAACAGGCAGCCACCGGCAATTAGATCCATTTAGGTTGCGGCATCCGCGGAGGTCGTGACGGTCTACCGCGTCACCGGTGTCGGAATTAGCTCCGCCCGGCGAGAAAAAGCGCGCCCCCGCACAATGGCGCCCACTGCTAATTACTGGCCACTCCACCACTCCGAAGCGCCTCGCGTCGCGCGCACAAAAGCCGCTCCTCAATTAGCCATCTCGACGCCTTCATTAGCGGAATCGCTGCTGAATGCCTCCCCCGGGCTCTTTCTTCCTCCCATCCGCACTCTATCACTTCACCTTTTTCTCCCTTAAAACAAAACAGAAAAAGCTGCTCCGAGCCTCGTGTCGACGAATATCACCGATGTGTCTAAATGGAGACTGGGGAAAAGCATCGCAGGACCAAGAGTTTCAAGTGGGCTTGGTGGCTCTCATTATACCGTGGGACAGTCCCCCTCATCCCACACCACTCACCCTTTCGTTACTATTCAAACATGGCAACACTTAAGATATATCGTGACCAATTGAGGATACTAATAAATGATAACGATAACAACAAATTACTGTGGAAAGTTATTGAGCTAAATATAAAAAAAAGGAAAGCAAGATTCATGAAGTATAACAGATATTATAACAATAACAGTAGATTAAAAATGAAAATGGTGCAACATGTAGTAGCAGAAAACTAGGGAATTCTGTTATATTGGAAGTAAAATTGCAACTTATGGTGGAGACTAGAAAAATATAAAAGCAGAATAGCACCAATAAATTTAGTTTCAAAAATCGACTTTCTAAAACTCTATCTGTGGGGCATTGAGCTTTTAGTTAACGAATACCAGAAAAAAGGACAGCGGAAGCTTTGGGAATGTGGTGATATAAAAGAATTCTGAAAATTATATGAGTGGGGAAAATTCAATATGAAAGAGTTTCTGGGATTTTTATTAAAAAAATAATTGAATTTTTTCGCTTTATTAAAGAAACTCGTTTTCAACAATTATGATTAATCCGAAGATAAAGTATGAAGATACTTAATGACTAGTTTTTATTTTATGTGAAGCAAATTGTGAAAAATTGTTGAGAAGTACGGTATTATTGATTCATACAATACAAACACGTAGGAAGAAAGGAGAAAACAATCAAGAAAAAATTGCATATAGGTCCTATGGAGGAGATTTACTAAGTGTTTACATTATACGGATTTCACATAAATACTTCGTACCCAGCGTGGTAACGCTCTGGCCTCGCCTTCGGGAGGACCCGGGTTTGAATCCCCGTCCGGAAATACAGAGTTAGGTTTTCCACGGTTTCCTCAAATCACTCCAGGCGAATACTGAGTTGATTCCTTCAAAAAAATGAAAACGCCTTTGGTGAATTCCTTTCCATTTCTTGTCCCCAGTCCTTTCAAGCCTCTAGTGATATCCACGTCGGCGAAGAGTACGCAAACCCATATATAAAAAAAGGCTTTTGGTGGTAAATAGCAAACGAAATAATAGAAACGAGGAGGTGGAGGAAATGAAGAAGTGAAATGCGAGAACAGAACGCGGAAGAGTAGTTGAGGAAATGGTCATGACTCGTGATATGAATAAGAAATAGGGAAATTAATTAGTCGTGGTATAAGAAAGAATGGTTGTTAAAAGAAACAATAAAGGCGATGGTGAAATGTAGACGAGGTTATAAAAGTATGAATAAAATATGCAGCTTGCTAAACACTACCAGAAATAATATATGGTGAATGAAGGTAGAGGATTGCAACACGAAAAACTCTGCCGCACAAAACAATTTAGATATATTTTAGCGCAATCGCGTGGCAGGAATGGACATGGATGAGCTTACGTAATTCCGACAGCGCCTATTGTCTGAGCAATTAAACTTGCATTCTACATCTACATCTACATATATACTCTGAAATTCACAAAATTGTGGGTGGCAGAGGGTGCGCAGCACCAAAGCTAATCTCTTTGCTGTGCATTCCAATCCCTAATGGTACGAGGGAAAAAAGAATTCATATAAGAATCAGTCCGGCACCTTATTTCTCTAATTTTATCTTTCCTGTCCTTCCGGATCAATAGGTTGGTGGAAGAAGTATTTCACTGCACTCAAAAGTGAAAGCGGGAGTACGCATGTTTACCAATAAGTTTAAACGAAACGTGTGTCGTCTATCTACCAGAGACTTCCAACCTAGTCTACTAATCAGTACTGTGACGCTTTCATAAGGACTGTAGCAAGCGGTCACGAATCGAGTGGCTCTTCTCTGTACTTTCTCTATACTTTCGATCAACCCCTTACGAAACTGATCCCAAGTGGCACAACAATAGTCCAAATGTGGACGCACAAGAGATTTGTACGCTATCTCCTTTGTTTCTTCATTACAATTTTTCGAGATTCGACCTATGAATCGCAGCCTAGAATTTGCTCTACCTACTAACGAATTAATGTGCATGTCCCATTTCATGTTCCTTTGTACTGTTACTCCCAAATATTTCATAGAATCGACCATATCAATAACTGTATTGTTTAACTCGTATTTCTGAACAATTGGATTCTTTGTGTTAGTTATGCTCATTGTCTTACACTTTTTACAATTTAGAGTAAGTTGCCACTCAGCGCACCAAGCCAAAATAACATCCAGGTCGCGCATTCAGGTGGATGCGGATCTGATCTTTGGCCCGTTCAAGCAAAATTCAGTTTTACGCATTTTCCAGAAATCACACCACTCGAATGCTGGGATGGCTCTTTCAAAAAGCCTTGGCCGAATTCCTTCCCGTTTCTACCCCCATCCCCCTGTGGGCTTAGGAGTATAGGGACCGTCGATGTCGATGTCATTAAAGTCTAGAGGGATGGTTTCAAGGAAAGGGCCATGGCCTCTTGAAAGAGCCAGCTTCACATTCGCCTGGGGAGATTTTAGAGACGTATTGGCCGGACGAGAATTTAAAATCGAATCGTCCAACGCTCCCAGCAACCTCGATCTCCTGGCTCCAATAACCTTGGCATCGATGAGCCGTAAAGATCTAACAAATTGCTGACTGATGTGTGTGATCGTGAGGTTGGCAACGCAGTGAGCCCAGAACGATGTGGACAGTAGGAGACCAGTGTAGTTGTCTCTGTAGTGACGTACTCCCCCAGTGGCTCAACCGGAACGAGGAGAGAGCTAAGCGACTGCTTTATCAGCCGTGAACGCTTCTCCACTCCACTACAGCTGGGCCGCCCCACAGCCTTATAAATAAGCACCCAAGTTATCCACACACAACTTTCATCGTTGTATCAAAGTTAGCTTTTTGGAAGAACCGTGATCTGTTAAGAAGCGATTGACCAATACTCGTCTATACTACTAAATTCTCCTCCTCCTCCCTTCTTTCGCCGTTTATTTTTGGTGGTAAAAAATGTCGAAGATCACTTATAATAATATACAGTTTCATGCAAAACCGGGACGAATCAAAATGAAATGAAGCCAGTAAAGCGATTGATTGCGAGATGGGTTGGCGGCGGTTTAAATCCAACTGAAGGTTGAGATTCTTTGCGAAAGACCATCAACAACGGCCAGCTTTCTAAGATTGCTCAGCTGCTTCGAGTGGCAAGGAGATAACGAATAATGTGAAAGTAAAGCGATCAGTTGATGATCATACAATATTTACTCTAGCTCCGATATTCTGAAAGTGAATCCAGTTCTCTACATCCACCAATTGTGTATCAGGAGCATTGTTGGCCTATATGGAGACAATTTTTAACATAGGTGCCGCAAACGGTGAATCTTTAATCATTTTTAATTGGTTGCTGTATGAATTTGGAGTCTTACAGACAATGATTACTATTACAGACAAGCTATATTATTGAACGTTTTTTCCTTATTTTCAGAGTAGACAGTTGATTACGAGAAACAGTACAAGAACCATAATGAGTTTGCCACCGATGTGGAAGCGTGTTTTGAACTGAGCTTCAAATAATTTAAGAACCAGAATTTTCTCGCTGTTTTACTGTCGTGAACTTTGGTGAGCATTTGCCATTTTGCTTTTCTTCTAGTGCCAAAGCATAAACGTTCGTAATGTATTTTGTCCGTAACATTTACCGTAATTTAAATTCTACAATTTCGTTATGATTATTGGAAAGTTACACCATCATTTAATGGTTTAATTAATGTTTTACAAGTATTCTGTGTTTCAGAAAACTGAAGAATTAAAATCATCAAATAAATTATCAGAGTGTTTATCTGATTGCAACGTGATCTATGGTGGATATCTCGGAAAGGAGTGTTCATTTGATATGCAGTATAATCTGTGTCATCTTTCTGTTGTTGCTTCTTCCCTGATTACGTAGTGCCATAAAATATACCACAGATTTTAAGTAAGGCTATAAGTTTTCAAGTTGTGAAAACCTCATTCAAATTGGTTTAATTGTTTTTGCGTAATGCCTGGACAAAGTTTCAGACAAACGCAGCAAATTGAAACATTGTTGAAGGTGTCACTGGTTCGATTCACTTCAGGCATAGGTGGTTTTAATTGTTCTCTGTACTTTGCGGAACATATACTATGGAAAATCAACTTGTAAACCTGGAAAGAACCGGAATACTACACAGATATTAACTGAATGGCTGTAGGACCGAGTACGAATCATAAATTTTTAGTACAAGAAGTATGGAGTAAAGAATGATCAAGTGAAACAATGCACCCGTTAATTCTTAATATTTCGATACTAGGCTGTTGGAACTGTTATACTGCCTCCACATATGAAGCCGATCATTCGTACTCCTGTCCCCAGTGGTTTCGATAAACGCGTCCTGCTATCAGTGACGGTAACTTAATAGCTCTAATGACCTTTTCCTCCACGTATCATAACTCCTCCCCTTAAGAAAAAGTCAAAGAAGATTGCTGGCTTGGCAAAACACAACGTACAAATAAAGTTCTAAGAAAGTTTCAAATAGATAGAAGCATAATATTTTTCTACTCACTAAAAACATCAAACACATCTATGCCTGGAAACGAACATGCACAAAGTTGATGAAAATAGCAGTTTTTTTTGTTCCTTTTTCTTAGGGTTTTAGGACGTTAAATTCAGGTATTTAGAGCCAGAAGAGTACTAAGAATAAGGAATTAGGCCATGATGTTTTGAAGAAACCATCCCTGCGTTCACCTGGAGTGACTCCGGAAACCATGAAAAACCGAAATCAGCATAGTCAAACTGAACATCAAAGCCGTGTCTCATAAGTCTTGACGTTAAACTCTCTGTAGTTTTCTTATATTCTGAAATACATACCAAATGTTTTTCTGTTGCAATAAAAAAAAAATTGTACTTAGCTGATAAGACATATTTGAACCAAAGCTGTTTCGAGATAAATCAGTTACCTATGCTGAGATACTTGATTATATATTTGTGGAAAGATTATTGATGCCTTCACATTTCAAATAATCATGAATTTATTATAAGGCTTTGAATTGGCTAGACAGGAAAATTAACTCTTTCGATTCCAGCAACTAACATGTTCAGATGATCAAATTAACTTCGTGTTTTTCAACATCATGGTTACTTTCATATTCAGCTTCCATTTACGTTCAAATGGATTTTGTTTTGAAACAACAAATTATTGGAAATTATTTATTTCTAAAGCTAAGGAAATAAATTAAAAACATTTGTATGTAGAAAACTAAAGATTTGTTAGAACCGAGTAATTCTTATCTAGAATGTTTAAAACGAAATAAAAGATGATAAGATGCAAGAAACTGTATATCACTTCTATTTTTCAAGACAAGTTTTAGGTACAGGGGTTAATCTTCGTGTTAAAGTAATTTTTTTTTTTTTTTTTTTTTTTTTTTTTTTGTAACAGTTTAACGTCCCTTTTTAACAACGTGGTCTTTAGAGACGGGAAAGGATGGGGGCAAGGAATGGGAAGGAATTCGGCCATGGCCTTTTTGAAGGAAGCATCCCGGCATTCGCCTGGAGTGATTTGGGGAAACCATGGAAAACCCAAATCTGGATGCCCGGACGGGGATTCGAACCGCCGTCCTCCCGAATGCGAGGCCAGAACGCTATCCGTTACACCACCACGCTCGGTATGGTAATTTTTGTACTACCGATCATGCTTTAGTGAGTAGTTTCTCTTTGCGCCAGTGTCATCTGCTTAACTATTACAACTAGTCTAGAGGATCTCATGCCGTCACTCCGTGACACTTAACGCAGATACTGTGGTATTTGGCAGCGAGTAACTAGTATAGTGCACGTATTGCTTTAGCTTCATTTCATTGAGGTAACAGATAAGACGAGCTGGTAATGTGGTAAACACAGTGGCCGACTCCCCCGCCTCTGGTCTGTCCATCCGTCTTATTCAGCCAGCTCGACGCCGCGAACAGATTCGATTTCCACCCGACTCCCCACCTCTCACACTGCTTGCCGTATGGAAATCCTGTTATTTCGTTGACAGGTGTCTGCTGGCCTCTTCACCGGAGGACACACCACGAGTTTGGCAGTTCGGCTTCTACTCTCTGAGACCACATGTTACACACATATTCCCTTCTTTTCTTCTAGGTGTTTACGGGTCATCGAGAACGAGGTCATCGGTGCTGGGAGACGATTTGGGGAGAAGAAAGAGTAGGAATTCGGGAGGACGTGGGTCGGGTCCTCTTCCGGCCATCCAGACTTGAGTTTTCTGTGGTTTCCCCAAATCACTCCAGGTGAATGCCGGTGTGGTTTCTTCAAAAGGCCACGGTTGAATTCCTTCCCATTCCTTTTCTCCAGTCCCTTCCCGCCTCTAATTATCCCGATGTTAACGAAGCGTAAAGCGAGAAACAAAAAAAAAAAGTCGGAAATCAGCCTTGGGGTCTTTGAAGGATTCAACCCGGTATTTGCCTACACTGGTTTCGGTAAGCTATCAAAACCAAAATGTGGATGGCAAGACTGTGTTTTGAGCCCGTGTCTATCTAAATTCTAGGAACTAATGTTACTGCTCATTCACGGGACTCAATGAAAGCGGAGTATTTATTATTATTATTATTACTCCGCGATTCACTAAAAGTGTGTGGCGGAGGGTGCATTGCACCTATCCGAAAGAGTAATGGTTTGGAAGGGATATACGGGATATAGCCGGACGCGTCCATGGGCTATTGTGAGGAACCATCCCAGCATTCGCCTAAAGTGATCCGGGATATCACCAAAATATCTGGGTTACAATGACATAGAGATGAAATCAGGTGCCTCACTCATGCTTTGTGTTTGTATTCTTTCTTCCCTAGTGCTGGAATTTATAGAAGAGGGAATATATTTCGTAGAATACTCCCTCTACCACTCTCAGTTTTGTAAATTGTATAATACTGGCGTAGACGTAAAAGGGAGGTAATCAATATAAAATTCCCTATATACGGATGCACTTACTTTTCCTAAACTTTGGAAGAACTGTTTTGTCATCCGTCTGAGTAAGGCACGTTCGCAATTCATAAAAATCTGTTTGATCTGTGTCACAAGGCGGAGGAGGTAAGGTCAACATGCCATTAGCGTAGTTTCTGTGACAAAATAAATAAAATTTCTTGCGGTCTTAATATCGAGTTTGTTGTAAGTATTTCATTTTCCTCCTGCCATGAGGTAAACGTCACCTACTGTTCAACGCGGAAGTGTCCTAGATTATTTAATATATGCAAAATAAAGTTTCAGTGATAAAAAGTCAGTTTAAGAACCAGTGACGCAAATAGACATTTAAACCAGGGAATATGATCTCCTGCATAATACATTACCATTGAGCTACAAAGCTACCAGATCTCCGTTTTTTCGGTGGAGTTCTATCATACAGACACTGTGAATGTACCCCGTAGACATGTGGCATTAAGTATAATTAACTTTCTGTAAAAATATTGTATAAAAAAAAATAAAAAATTGACTAGTAAATATATTCAAATGGAATGTTGATGTATCAGTTGTGTAATTTGTATCACCAACCACTGCCTAATACGCGTGTAAAGTTTTAATATATTAGCACGCGCATTCAGCATAGCGTGTCTTTGCTAGCAGCCAATTCATCTAAGCTGCACTCATTGTATCGGCTCGTCCCTTCACCATCGCGTTGCCACTAGGGAAATCCTTCAATTCTAATTAATCTGTTATTCTGTCATCAAGTAACAAGTACCTGCCTAACGCATTGGTATACAATTCCAACTGAATTAAAGAAAGATGTAAAAAATGGTATAAATCGTTCACATAACATCAGAACAGCACCCATTATGTGCAAGCCTATATAGGAGTATAAGACATAAGCCAAAATTTCCAAAGCCATATACACTGAAGAGTCAAAGAAACTGGTATAGACATGCGTATGCAAACACAGAGATAAGTAAACACTCAGAGTACGGCGCTGCGGTCAGCAACGATTATATAAGACAACAGATGTTTGGCGCAGGGGTTATATCGGTTACTGCTGCTACAATGGGAGGTTATCACGATTTAAGTGAGTTTGAACGTGGTGTTATAGTAGGCGCACGAGAGATGGGAAACAGCATCTCCGAGGTAGCGATGTGGTGGGGATTCTCCCGTACGACCATTTCACCATGAATCTGGCAAAACATCAAATATCCGACAACGCTGCGGCCGGAAAAAGATCCTGCAAAAACGGTACCAACGACGACTGAAATCTTTTTTTTTTTTTTTTTTTAACGTCTCTTAACAGCGAGGTCTTTAGAGACGGGAGAGGATGGGGGAGCAAGGAATGGGAAGGAATTTGGCCATGGCCTTTTGAAGGAAGCATCCCGGCATTTGCCTGGAGTGATTTGGGAAACCATGGAAAACCCAAATCTGGATATCCGGACGGGGATTTGAACCGGCGTTCTCCCGAATGCGAGGCCAGAACGCTAATCGTTACAGCACCACGCTCGGTGACTGAAGAGAATCGTTCAACGTGACAGAAGTGCAACTTTTCCACAAATTGTTGCGGATTTCAACAAGTGTCAGCGTGCGAACCATTCAACGAAACATCATCGATATGCCTGGTCTGAAGAGTCTCGTTTCCAATTGTATCGAGCGGATGGACGTGTTCGAGTATGGAGACAACCTCATGAATTCATGAACCCTGCATGTCAGCAGGGGGTTGTTCAAGCTGGTTGAGGCTCTGTAATGGTGTGTGGTGCAGTTGGAGTGACCGCTGATAAGTCTAGATACGAGTCTGCCAGGTGAAATGTACGTACGCATCCTGGCTGATCACCTGCATTCATTCATGTCCATTGTGCATTCCGACGGATTTAGGCAATACCAACAGGATAATGCGACAACCCACACTTCCAGAATTGCTACAGAGTGGCTCCAGGAACACTCTTCTGAGTTTAAACATCTCCGCTAGCCACCAAACTCCTCAGACATGAACATTATTGAGCATATCTGGGATGCCTTGCAACGTGCCGTTCAGAAGAGATCTCCACCCCCTCGTACTCCTCTCACGGATTTATGGACAGCCCTGCAGGATGCATGGTGTCAATTCCCTCCAGCACTACTTCAGGCATTAGTCGAGTCTATACCACGTCTTGTACCGGAACTTCTGCGTGCTCGCGGGGGTCCTACACGATATTAGGCATGTGTACCAGTTTCTTTGGCTCTTCGGTGTATATACTTCAACGACCAACAAAAATATGATTGCATTGTTTCCATAATAGTGTATTCACTAAATACGTCTCCACAGCAGTGTTCATTTGAGAATTAAGTGAATCGTTTTCTGAGGAACTTCCTGTACGTGTAGGTGTTAATGGAGCCCGATAAGGTTGGTTAATAACATAAACACAGGTAAAAAATAAGGCTCATATAAGTTAGTGGTCCTCAGAAATTTTTTTGATATTTTACTGGTCCTCGGGTCGAGAAAGTTGCGAAACGCTGATCTAGGATAACACTGGGACGCCTCATAAACTACACACTAAACACATAAAAATGCGCTTGTCATATAGCACACAAAAAGTTACACTTTTTGCAGACAAATGGTAATACATACTTTCTTCCTCTAAGTCAGGGTTTCTCAAACTTATAGTTCCACTTCCTCCTATAAAATGGCGAACCCTCTAAAAAAACCTTTTTTTTAAGTAATGTAGCTTCAGGGGGGGTTGCAGCAAATTTAAGTCCGGGCAACCTTTTTTTTTTTAGCTCCACTAGTGGCGAAAATGGGGTGGCGTGACAATGGGTGCAGCAAAATAATGTTGGCAGGAGGGTTTTTGCCCGGGCTCGGAAAATTCCTACATTCACCACTATGTTCATTCTCAATTCACTATTGTGTGAGTTACATGCTTAAGACAGCCACAGCGTAAATCTTTTCGCAAACCCCCTACGATCACCTGGCGAACCCCTACCGTTTCGCGTACACCACCTTGAGAAACCCTGCTCTGAGTTAAGTATGTCAGGTCAAACAAACCAGTTGTGATTTCTGGCAGGATACAAGTCCTTCCATCTCTTTCATGATTCACACTGGTCAACTCTGTACGAGGAATATATAAAAAAAACTCAATACATGGAAAGCAAGCCTGCAGATAATCTTCCCATTACAACTCGGTATGGGAAAGTGACACAGGTAATGCATTTTAAATATCTGGGAGAGATCATCCAACCATCAGTACTGAACACAATAGCCAACCAAGAAAGAATATCAAAATTACAAAAAGCGTATAAGCTTACTTGGAATCACTACAATAAAAAATCTATTTCTGTCAACGCCAAACTAAGGCTTAACAGCGCAGTAGTTCTGCAGGAAGCACTTTATGCTGCAGAAACTACAGTGATTCATGGTCATACAAAAATAAGAGACATTGAAAAGCAGGAAAGGAAAATTCTGAGGAAAATATTCGGACCAGTTTTTCGTGAAGGAATTTGGGTAAAGAGGCCATCAAAAGAGCTCTACAAACAGACAGAAACAATAACTGACAACTTTAGAAAAAGAAGGATGAAATTTTATGGACATATTAGCAGGATGAACAAGAACAGGCTCACAAGGCAAATCTTCGAGATAGTAAACACCAGTAAAAACAAGATTAAATGGATATCTGAAACAGAAGAGGACCTTAAAGAATTGGGGATCACAGAAGACAACATAAAAAACCGAGAACAGTTTAGAAACATCATAAAGAAACATACACTTAAACAAACACAAACCAAAAAAAGAACAGGAAACAAATGGTCAGAAGAGCGCAAGAGAGAACACAGTGAACGTATGAAGAGAATTTGGGAAGAACGGAAGAAGAAAAAAACATCATGACTACTCAAGTTCAGCGCTCTCTTTAAAGGGAATAATCGAAGAAGGAAGAAGAAGAAAGTAATAACAAATCTATAAAAAAATTATACTTTTGCACGCAAGTTAAAAATTAAATTATTTGAAAGAATTTATTGCATTTCTTCTTTAATTAAAGTACATGTTCAATCGTAGAGAGAAGTTTCAGTTTTATACGTACAAGTAACAGAGATTTTAAGACATAACTGGTAACATAAATGGTATAAAGTAACGATTTATAGACAGGTTTAAAGTAGTTTATAAGTGAAACCCAGTGACAGATGGACAGGGTAGCAAAAATAATAGAGTTCAATATCCATTCGGGTATGGAACCAAAAGACACACACCACGTGACTGTTAAAATAGTACGCAGCGATTGATACTTGTCTGTTATTACAAATTTTGAAGGTTCGTTAGCGGAGAAGTTGATTTGGCTATCAGTAATCTGTTTAGTGAAGGCGAAAAAAGCGGCATTTTGGTGTGAGTGGAGAGAATATGAGCAAGGCCTGGCTGTCAGCCGTGGCCACATTTTCTGAGTGACTGGCGGCCAATATCGCGCGGGTGATGGATGCGTGCGCCTTATCATCCGCCACCCGCTCTGCTTGACAAAGTGGCCGCGGCATGATGCCTCGCCAACACCACTGCTAAACAGGTGGACCTTGCTGCTCTCAACCTTCTTAGTTCGACTCCACGTGTCGGCACAATTTCCGTAACTCTTTTGGCTTTCTCATCTGTTAAATTTACTTCGTTTGGCTGGTGTGCGCCGGTTGTGGCATTATATCACATACTTTGAGCCAACCCTATTAAACTTAATTAATATAATTGTAGAGTCATTTCACTGTATTTAAATCAAGCTTTTGGATTTCATAAATTGTTACCAACAATATTAAAAATGATGGAAACAGTTGTGAGGATATATCAAAAGACGTACAAATCGAAATTACTCTCCCATAAGGCGAAATACAAGCACTATAGTACAGTAGTGAACCCAAAATACGCAGCAGAAATAGCAGCCAGAAAGGGACTGACAGAAATAGAAAAGAAGAAAGAAAGTTTTCTAAGGAAGATCTTGAAACGAATTTAATTTACCGTTTTGCGATCGAATTAAGAATTATACAATAAGTTTGAAAACACAAATAAGTAAATGAGATTAGCTTTCTATGGACACATCAAGAGAATGGGGCCAGAAATAATGGGAAAAAAAATGCTCAACTTTCAAGAGAACAGGAAGACTCAAGTTCCATGGGTGAAGGAGGGTCCAACGTGATCTGAAAAAGATGTGGAATCAGGATGGAAGACAGGAAACTGTTCAGAGGAAAAATTGCGTAGGTAAAGGATCTGAATGAAGAAAAACCAGTTGACTTAGCTGCACAAATAAAAACTTTACTCTGTGCTTATAGTACGGCTCGACTTCACCAATAAGTGAATCACTGTCCGTAGAAGCAAACGTTTTTAAGGGCCATGCGTTGACTTAGCTGCACAAAGAAAAACTTTACTCTGTGCCTATAGTACGGCTCGACTTCACCAAGAAGTGAATCACTGTCCGTAGAAGCAAACGTTTTTAAGGGCCATTCCCGGCTATGCCAAATTTTCAACATGAAGCAAAGTAGCTTTGCTATCCTTTTCTGCGCTCACCTCGAGAGAAAATATTTTCCGTATGGGTTGCATCCATATCTGTCCTCTCTCAACCACTCTAGAAGTAATTACATCGCTCTTATAAGAACTATATTTGACATACCAAGACCGGGGAGGAAGTAGTAATTCTCGGGCCTAGCAGTCGGGAGGACTTGTTTCGAACCCCAATGCATTCATCATGAGTTCCATGGTTTCCCGAAGTCATTGCAGCTGACTGGTGGGGAGTGAGTCCAAAAGACCACAACCACGGTTGAATTCCTTCCCGTTCCTTGTAACCAGTCTTTCCCTGCCCCAAATAACTTCGTGCCAACGAGGCATAAAGCCATTAAGATATATATGACATGTTGGCGGAAGTCTTATTTGAACAACCTAACAATAGTTTACCGCACTGCAAGAATATTCTTCATCATTCGCTTCCACTCTCTTTGAATTTTGGTACGTATTGCACTTATTCCATCTTACCAACAGAAATTTTTAACAAGACAGAACGTTTCTTCTGTTAATAAACTTCCACATAGTAGGAGTAATTTTTTTCTAACCTGCAATCGATAGAGCGCAGATGAAAAGATCATATTCAAGCACACAAAATTGAGAACCGTTTGACTTGTTATTAAAAGAACTCAATCTATCAATCAACGACATCGAAACGATGGTTGAAGATAGACATGAGGCGAGTTATAAGGTTTGGTTTTTTGTTAAGGCCTTACTGCTTGTCGACGTGGAGGACGTAAGAGATGAGAGAGTGTTGCTGGCAAGGAATGAAAAAGAATTCAGCCATGGCCTTTTGGTTGAACCATCCCTATATTCGTCTCGAATAATTTCGGGAAATCGTGGAAAATCGAAGTCTGAATGGCTGAACCGGGAACCGAATCCGCGTTCTACCGAATGCCATGCCCGGAGGCAACGCCAAACCACACCAGGTACGGTTTTAAGTCTGCAAAAGATACGAAACACTAATAAATAGTAAAACATATGGCTCAAACAACACTAGTGCCAGCGAAAAATAACTGTTTGGAAATTTAGTGTTTTTTTTTTAGTTTTTTTGCTTATGTCTTTATGCTTTGTCGACATCGATGTTATTAGAGGCGGGGAAGGACTGTGGACAATGAAGCGGAAGGAATTCGGCAATGACCTTTTTGAAGGAAGCATCCCGGCATTCGCCTGGAGTGATTTGGAGAAACCATGTAAAACCCAAATCTGGATGTCTGTACCGGGATTCAAACCCGCGTACTCCCGAAATTATTTCGATAAATTGTTAAGAAATACTGTGAAACAAAAATCAAAAACTTTTCTTGTTTGTAGCTCTGAGGTTAAAAACATGTAACGTAGAAAAAAAATTGGTAAGTGTAGGATTTTTTAGAACTGGCGCCAAATTCCTTAGCGAAAAGAAAATAGACAGAGCAGATTGTACGTAACATTAAATAATATTTCGCATCCATACTCTCATGTTGTGATCTTATTTAATTACGTAATGCTTTAAAATTTTATTTAATTACGTAGTGGTTTTACTACTAGATGACGGATAAGAAATCGCGCCGCAGTATTCGTACTTTCATTGACGATTTAAATTTTCAGGTATCGGAGTTTCGGGAATGTGCAAGTCCGTTGTATGTAATGACAGTTAATTAACGATTAATGGTAAATTTTTCTCTAATCTGTCATGAGAAGAACAAATGTGGACAGTTGCAGTTCACAGTAACTGCCGACTCCCCTCCGGAAGTTTTGCCTCTCTCCAGCGCTGTCGAGTTCGTTACGCCTCTTCGCAATCAGGATTTATTCGAGACAAATGGTCCGGCTTAAAGTCCTGAATCATCTCTGCGGGAACGACCCCAGTCGCTACTCTGAGAAAAAAAATCCTCCTTTAAATATATCGCGAAAGTGTCGGTGCGCGTGGCATTGACGGCTCTTCATTGAACAAAAGAAAAAGTCTAATCCCCTACTCTAATCTTCTAGTCAACGTAATTCACTCGGAAAGTGAAATAAAATTACACTCCCACACGTGGTGACAGAACTGCGTAGGAATGTCCAATACCAGGTTTCCGATGTGATAAGATTTAAATTTAAATCTCTTAGTATGTTTTAGATGCATTAGTGTCACTGCTGGAAAGTAAGAAATCTAGTAGCCATGGATTGCTACTAGTTGTTGTGTTCGCACGTTCCGTGATTTTAGCTTAAGGAGAAAGACCTTTCACAAGACTTCTGGTCGTTCCTTTTTCTGCCCTGAATAAGACGAATGTCCGGGGCTGGCACTCCGAAAGATCCGGGTTCAAATCCCCGTCCGTACATCCAGATTTCGAAAGTAAGGGAAACAGTATTTTCAGTTTTTTGAGTATCACAATGCCGCTGTGATTAAACATAAATATAACAAATCGAGTAAAAGATTGAATAATTACTGAATTTATTTAAATTTTGTGCGTGTATGTGTGTTTGGTTGTATACACGTAGTTTTTCTGTTAATACTAGTGTTTCAGGATTATTGCTTTAGTAACGAACAAGGAACTGTTGGATTTAGGTTTAAATTTAGTGAATTCAATAACGTCCAGTCTTAATGATTTCATTGGCTGTAAATATGAAGAGCCACATTTATTTGTGCTGATTATGTTTTGTAATGTTTCGTAATTGATACGATAAAGAATATGCGCAAGGCATTACGGCAATAGAGGAGCTAAAAGAGATGATACATGGCATGCACGTGTATGGAATGAGGCATGGAGAAATATTATGGAAAGAATTACGACTGAGGCATGGACAAAATACAAGTATGTGATTTTAAGCGCTACGGCGTCAGTGGGCTTGTTTGCATAGGGAAGGATGATTTCAACCAAAAATATGCCGGCCTCAGAAACGTAGGGGTTCGAGTACTAGCTCCATGTGCCGAAGGTCGCCGGTTCGAGTCCGGCAGTGGGCAAGGGTGTTTAAGTTTTGTGTCTGTGAATGTCATGTCAGTCCTGTGGTGTGTATAATTGGTTGGAAAGTGCATATTGGAAGAAACTGAAAGCACTGGATTACACATAATTACTGTTGGTTGCCTGTATGGCCTCAGACGCCGAAAGCCCAATAGCTGCAGTCGAATACTAGTATGGTTGTTTCAAAAGGTCATGGTAGAATTATTTCCATTTTCATGACCCCATCAACTCCCGGATGTAATGATCTCTACGTCATAAAGCCTTAAAACACGAAGAAAAAAGAAAGAGAGATTTTTATAGCTCAAAATAGGAGTGCTCAGTCAAATTTTGGAGACCGTCTGTACTGTAGAAAACCTTATTGTTTATAGAGAATATAAACGACCAGTGTAGCTGCCCCATTTCTCACTTAGCATTAGAAGACAATTGGTATTATTTTTACATAACCTTCATTTTTTATCTTGTTATAAATTAAAGAACGTTATGGTGCTGTATTTTAGAACAAAAAACATCATAGTCATATCGTCTGTAATTTCTAATCTGTACTATGCTAAACATCAGATACTTCAGTTGATTACAAGATTGACAGTGAGTTGGTAGATAATTTAAATGTTCGCAGGAATATTAACCTTCTTTCTGGATGATAGTATAGTCTTGTACTTTAAGTTAATATCTGCTCGCTGTATTAAAGTACTCTGAAGACATTTAACTGCTATATCGACATGAAAGAATAATGTCAACCTAACAGACTATTTGGGTTAGATTTACTTGAAATTTTTATCTTTATATAAATCTTGTTAATAGATAGACATTTTCAGTTCACCTAACTGTTTTTGACACAAATCATGTAGCAAGACGTGCATCATTCGTGGTTAATGCAATACCTGAGGGAGAAGCTGAACGAAACTTAACATGCGTCTTCACGATATCTTCTTTCTCTTACCTTACCAGTGTGTTCTAAGCAGTTTCCTGGGAGATCTTTGTTCCGAAACGATTAAAAAAAGATTATATTTTAATGTCTCCATATGTTTTTCCACCTGCTCGCAAGGATGGACCAAACAGGATACTTTTACACCAGAAAAAGTTAAATTTATATACGCTATTTTACACATCATAAACGTATCGGGATTCTGTAACTTGCTGCTTCATATCCGTCGGCAGTAAAACTATGTCAGAAAGGTTCCCGACCTTATTTAGAGCTGGTGATTCTGATTATTGTAAACACTAATGACAAATTCGCAAAATGTTTTCTTTGACTTGTAGAGGATATGCGTTTTCTCTGCCGACATATTCGTCTTCTTTCACGCCGTCTCATATGCTCAATGCTTCCTTGACGTCGTCTTTCCAATTTCGTGTTGGTCTACATCTCTACGTGCATTCTGGTGGCTTGCACACCAATATCATTTATAAATAGCGATTTTCTTCCATTTTTTCAAAGTTTCCAGACCATACCTTTTATTTTTTCTCAACCTTTTCCGCTGTCTATCTTATGCCTTATTCATTCGTTTCCAACTCTTCACAACGCGCATAGCTTTCATTCAGAAAGTACCTTTTTGTAGCTAATACTTTCCTCAGATTTATTTTCCTTAGAGTCCATACAATATTACATTTATTACCGTTTTTCATGATTTCTCTTGTCATTTCTGTTTTATTTTTATTTCCATTATTCCCCATATAATTTAGTTATGCACTTCAAATAGTCATTTTTTCCTTTGTTTGTTCTTTGGTCTGTTTCATTATTACTTAGGATTTCTTGTTAAGAAATATACTCAGGTATCTGACATTTTTATCTGGTTGTAGTGCCCTGATTTTACTGTTTCAGAACTCATGCTGCGATGTACAATACGTTCAGATTACGGATTTTACTTGGTGGTCTAACTTCAGGGTCATCTATCATAGACTTAATGAATTTACATTTTTATTTGAACAAGATAATCATTTTCGGAGGTATGAGCCTTTCCTGATACGTGTGACCAGGAACAAACCTTAGCTAATCAATAATTGGAATGTTATTTGTTTTGTAGAGCGAACTGCAAATGGGACGAAGCTTGGAGAAAAGCATAATTTTTAAACTATTTGCTAAATAAAAAATGAAACAATCATATCTAAAACACAGTATTGCGAGGAAAATTTATTTTTTAAAAAAACAAAACAAAGAAACAAAACGAAACATGAAACCATAAAAAAACTTTTGAGAATCGTCGAGAACTGCTGAGAATAAAAACAATATTCATGTCCGAAAACACAGATAAGAGACTCCCCAAGAAATACAGAAGGTACTGAAAAGATATGGCATTAATGAGTTAAAAAGAAAAGATATTATATCGCGGAATATTAATAAGCAGATAAGTTGATTTTTCTTAATTTCTCAGTAAATAATTATCTGTAATTTAATTTTGAAACTTCTTTATAGAAAGGCAGCCATTCTTATCTTGCGATATTTCGTTTCATCATCTATTTTGCAAGTTGATTGTATTGCATACTACTTTCCTTTTGTAGACTCCATTTTTGTTGAACCTCATTACCTTCGCTCTTGTATTTTCTGACGTATTCTTTCCAACCTTGATTATTATGATTAAGACATAGCAATCTACCTTTCGCTGATGGGGCTAGTTCGTCGCGTTGATTAAGAGTAAACTCTACGGCAGCTTCATTACCGCACCGTCAGGGAGCTATCTAGATAGAGAAGCGCTCGGAGCTCTTGGCAAAAACAGCTCTTAATGCAGCAGGCAGGCAGGCAACCTGGGCGAGTTCTTGCGTCCTCTCCGCGATAGAGCAAGAGAGAATACTCACAGAGCCTGCAACAACAGAGAGCGGAACTAAAAGGCCAGCCGGAGTGATATTAAAATCCCAGGCTTCTCTGACCCGAGACGCTCGTACTTTTTATTTCCCAGCGCGGAGCGCGAAAGGGGATATGAAATCCCACGGGAAAGCCGCCATAGCAACGTTTGAAATGGTAATTGTGACGTTATCTCCGCAGTGGCCGTGGTGTAATTATTAAAATGGCCTCGGTTGCTCCTGTGGTCGGCCATTGTTGTGGCGTTATCTGTTTTCCCTGACACGCGACGGCAGGTAACGCTCTCACAGACACCCTTTGAATTGCTAATATGTTCCGTGCAGCCGGCCAATCAGGGGCCACTAAGGTGTGGCATCAACACGCAACTGGCTTACGACCCGCCCTGCATTTATAGCACATCGATCATTGTTCCAATTTTGTAAAGAAGGTTAAATGTTACGGGCTGTAGTCTTTGTGAAACTCTTAGTACAATCTACTATATAATTTCCTAAACTCACTCATTCACTCACCTTGACAGCTATTGGCTGGAGAACGGTGTCACGCACCAGCCTTCGGTCGCAAATTAACAGCGACCAGAGAAATCATCAGAATAAATTCGAGGTTATGTCGACAATTTAATAGCTAAGCAACTTGTGATGTTACCGATGATTTGTGAAGTACGAGGGGCGTCCAGAAAGTAAGTTCCGTTTCAATTTATCTCCGCTGCAGCCCTGCGATTGAAGTTCCGCACATGCGCTGTAGACGATGTGTATCAAGGGGAAGAACGTGTGCCATTTGGAGATCGCTGTCAGTTACATACGCTTTGTTGTGCTTGTTTGAAATGTCGGCGTTGATTGAAAATCCCGCCGCCTGTGAAATCAGGTCTGTGATTCGGTTTCTGAATGCGAGGAAAGTGAAACCAAGTGAAATTTATCGGCAAATTTGCGATGTTTACGGACCAAATGCGATGAGTGATTCGATGGTGAGAAGATGGGTCCGACAGTTCAATGGCGGGCGTAGTGATGTGCACGATGAAGAACGAAGTGGGCGTCCACCTTTGGTTACAGAAGAACTGGCAAGACTTTCATCTGTTCTTACATCTCAAGTCTTTCCTTGGCGGTCGTCACTTCACCAATGACGACGAGCTGAAAGAAACTGTTTCCAACTGGTTGAAGACACAGGCGGCAGATTTCTATGAAGAAGGTATACAAAACCTGGTGCCACGCTATGACAAATGCCTGCAAAATTTCGGCAATTATGTGGGAAAGTAGTTTAAGAGTTGTAGAATTTTGTGTAATAAAAATTTATTCTGTATCTGTGTACAATTTCATTTTATTACCAAACGGAACTTACTTTCTGGACGCGCCTCGTAGTTATAACTATAAAGAATTCAGTTATTTCGATTCAAGCAGTTTTAGTTTATTGTATATTATTTTAATCCACTAGGGATTACATCGAAACTGGGTAATCTCCGAAGATGCAGGTTCTTTTAGGCAATGATAATCACAAGAACCCGATCTACTCTACTACGCCGATAGCCAACATCTCTAGAGTATTTATTTCCATAGCAACCTATGTCGTCTTGCTTTTCTCTAAGAGTATATATTATAAATTTTCATTCCTGCTCAAGGAGCTAAATGTTCTTTTTTAAAAAACATTTCCGATATGTCACAAACTGCTACCAAATTAAAAATTGTAATACAGTAATTAAGCTTGCTTTATGTAGCATTTCAAAGTTTAAAAAAATATATAAACTTTAGTGCTGAAAAAACGTGGAGCTACAAGTACTTTTCAGCAACATATAGCTAATGAAAGTAATATAAGAAACTTAAATTACTCATAGTCTCTACTACAACCACGAATGACAATTGTCATTCTGGTCTAGGCTAAATTTCAACTTAATTAAAACTTTCGCTAATGTTACTCCTTGACCAAAGGTTATAGATTAAGGTTTATTTGCTTTTTACTTATTTTACTGACCACTTTCTTTGTTCACGTTCGTTGTACGTGAGTTATTAGGTTATTTAAAATGGACATCAGACCAAATATATTACCGAATCGAGTATTCTGGCTATAGTGCGATAGTATCTTCCCATGTTTATACTTCAGAGTTCTTCAAGCTCAAGAGATATTATTCATCCTAAGGGTGAAGCAGAGCTCAAGTTGGTTTTTAACCACATCAGGACAAACTCTCATAATATTTGACCCTAAAACTGGGTATATTCTAGACCCGTTGTGATACTAAAAAAAAAAGTTGCGGGGTTACACTAGTTTATTATAAAGTTATATAAGTCCACGACTCCACGGTTTTGGGCAGCCAGGTTGACACGCAAGTTCTTGGCGGTTTTTTATAACCGCGCAGAATTTTAGTTTGATAGTCATTTGAGTTACTATCAAACTGATGTTGAAAATAGAACTTTAATGGACCCAAATGATTTCAGATCAGTGTTGTATATTTGCATATGCGTACTTACTCAGATCAAAGTACCCTTCTTCGATACAAAGAAGGTTTTTTCCTCTTAATGAGTCTCTGTAGAAACGGCACTAGTGTTACGAATCCGTCCCACTACTATTATACCCCTGCGAAACTCAAAGCGGAGCAAGGTAGGTGGAGTGATCGTTTTCTCACTGGATATTCCGTCTTATTTAGTCCCGAAATATGCTGTTGCAAACTGTATTCACAAGAAGAATATTCTCGTTACAAACGACAAACGATACACAAGATACTCACACTGCAGTATTTCCAGCTCAAAACAAATGTTTCAAACTTAAGCATTAGAACTGTAGACACTAAATCACTTTCTGCATATAATGTTACGGATATTTGTTTTGATTCTACATCAAACGTATGTTGAAACCCATAAGAGCTAAAACTTTTGATGCCGCTATATGAGGGTTTCCGTTAGATACTATCAAATTAGAACTGACAAGCTGTGTCCACTTTTTAGATATTTCTGTTTCTTTCTCTTTGAATCAGAAAAAAATACTCTGAATACGTTCTTGTTACAACATTTTAGAAATGTTTTACTTATACACGAGATCATAGATGTTTAAGCGTCTAGAGTAAAATGTTTGTACGTTCTGTGAACGATTTTAAAATTGTGACTTAAAAAATGGTAAAAATGCTATTTAGATCACTCTAATTTGTACATTTGTTTTGTTTTTTCGTTCTGTAGACAAAACATAACAAAAACTGGAACGATGTGGTAGGTAAATACACAATACATATTAGATTAGCATTTTCTGCTGCCTGCGATAAAAATAGGAGGCCAAAAGCTTCGTTTGTTATTGTCTGATTTTAAGAGTACGTTACACAACTTGACATATTGACTTATCGATGAACGCTTCATGTTTAAAATTCACATACAGCTAATTCGCACGGAAAAACTTTCGTCATTTGCTATAAAATATGTTAAAAATAATAGTTAATGACTTACATTCTTGTTTGCAAAGTTCAAAAAGAAAAATACCACTTAACAATACAACTTGTATTTGATGGATTTCTCCAAGCGTACAAATACTTTCGAGACTGTAAGGAATATAGAAATTCCAGACATAACCTCCAAAGATCGTAACTAATTTGAATCAAAAGAAAAATTGGAGCAAGACGACATTGTGAGATAAGATAATGACTGATCTTTCACGGATGTTGCATTGATTCCAATAGCCTATTTCCTAAATTATTTACTGTATCTAGGCAGAACGTATTAAAATACATGTAGTGAAAATCATTTATTATTTTTACTTAAAGTGGAACTGTATTTTCTGATAAGAAGAAACCAGCTACCAGTAGTAAGGTGAAATGGATCAAGAGCCATAGGACTGATAAAGGTAATAGTCACCGATTACGAGCTATGGCATGGTTGAGTATTGGAATATGAAATCAGGGGAGTAGATCAAACTGGAAAAATATAGGTGGAAATTTTCAGATAGAGGAGACTCCGAAGATGATTTAAAGGTGGGTGTGAAAAATCGTTGATTGTCGTTAGTGTATTTTACCGAAATCTAGACGAAAAATCACGCAGTCATAAAAATATAAGTTCAAACAGATGGTGGGTTTGACGAAGTCCTTTAAGTGACTAACTACGAATTGGACAGTCGAGGTTCAAATTTATAAAACGGTCACTCGTCCTAAGAGCGTCGAACATCTTCTCTGGTACTCTGAGCATCCTTTCAACTTCTGTCTCAGTTATTTCCACCATACGTTCCTCAGTGACCTGTGTACGGAACACTTTTAGAAAGTGGTATTGCAGTAGCCTACCAGTGGAGCATTGCATTTTGCCTAGATATGTCTGATTTGCATTCCGGTGGCGAGGTATTTTTGGCAGTTGCAGCACGCCGGCATTTTTGGCGCGGCGAAACAGCCACCGCAAAACGAGGCGCAATTAAAACTCCACACATTTTGCGATTTTTCGCCTGGTTTCGCTCGGGCAGGCTTCCGAGCGTTATTAAACAGCCGAAAAACAAGAAAGGCAAAAAAATTGCATTGCAATGGAACGAGGCGTAAAACGAGGACGCTAACTGGTTTGTGGATGGGGAAATATCCGTAGTAACCTGACGCCACAATGCAGGTTGCGACACCTTTCGTAACATCCAGATACGGAGAACACATTTCTGATATTCACAAGCAACACACTGAATTTTTCTCTCGAATATCTTAATATACAGAAGATGATTACATATACTGTGTTTGTGTTATCCTAGTTTTAGAAAGTTACTGAACTATAGAACAAATAACAATCATAATGATATTTTTTGTACTAAAAAGCCTAGAAACGATTATACTGCAGAAATTAGGTCAGTCGTTGGTTATCAGGTATTGGTGGCGTAAGGAATATCGCAGTTACAGGTGACTAAAATGCAGATATTTCGTTGAACACGTTGGCTATTTTGAACGAATTTGACACTTTGATAAGTAAGCAGTCGCATGCTTTGGCAGTATGACGGAGTGTGTGTGTGTGTGTGTGTGTGTGTGTGTGTGTGTGTGTGTGTGTGTGTGAGTGATTGACTGACTATGTTGATTTTTGTCTCTTGATTAACATGCATTGTTTTGTTTATGAGGGTTTTATAAGTTCATGAAAATAACGACGTATTTAATTTAAGTTTCTTCCTACAAAAGTAACACACTTCTACCGCCCTTTCATGATATTCTGCAACAAATAATTGTATGCACAAGATCCTACAATTGCATAGGGAGCTACTGTTCGCTTCTAAAATTAAGTAATTTATTTTCTGAAGCAGCTCACGTCGAAGTAGCTTCTTCTTTCACGGGAACAGAAAAAAAATCGTTATAAAGTTAACGGCAATATCATACCTCAAATGGAGTGGTGATACACCATCATACGCAGTCATAGGTATGTCCTTTGTTCACTTGACATTCGATTAACTTAGCTTAGAATAATAGCAAAAAAAAAAGTAAACTGACAAGCAATATAAACAGCTCTGCAATTAAACTTTTGTATCTTGATAAGATTAAGATTTACACGTAAACATTTGAATCAGGGCTAAAATCGTATCTTCACTAGTTGTTGCTGAGACGTAAACAAAACATTTAATTGCTTTATAGATAACAAATTATGAATGTAGCAGCGATGTGGTGGCTCAGTCTTATAGGAGATCGAAAGATCCGAGATTCGATTCCCTGCGTCGACGGAGATTTTCGTAAGGCCTTATCCAACTTTCACCTCTAGCCGAACAATTCGGGGATATCGCCAACAGTAATGCCATACGAAATTCTTATTATTAAGAATGTAATGCGCATATAGCTCATACAGGTTAGAAATGGATTCAGTGGACTTTCTGAGGGTAAGTGATAAAGTATTAAACTAGCATTTTACATTAGCTTCAGAGAACAACATGTAACTACAAGGGTGGTGAGTAGAGTTGTAATGCTCGACCACATATGGCGTTTTCATCGGAAAACTGCATAAACCGAAACTTCAACAAATTTGATGAACATAGCTCTGTACAAACAAAATAACGTTCCATAAGAATGAAGTTTTTCTCGGCTTTAAGAATTAGTATAATGGTTTCGGGTAAGTAACTGAATGAACAAAGTGTTTACACATGATATTTTGGCGATCGAAATCGCTGTTCTCTTCACCATCCGATTGCGACAGTGATTTCGATCACCGAAATATCGTGTGCATACACTTTGTTCACTCAAATACAGGGCTAGTCAAAATGATTGCAGTGATTTCAGAAAATTACTACAGATTTATTATTTGACATATACTTCCAAGATTACACAGATATATAAACAAACTGTGAAAGGCTTTAGAGTGTCTACAGATGCACCTTTAGTGACTCTGTACACATCAAGTCTATAATCGAGTTCTTCCCATACACGATGCAGCATGCTGATTGTCAGTTGATGTCATGGCCTCCTCGTTCCCCTGACCTAACCCCCTGCGACTTCTTTGTTTAGGGTTTCATAAAAGACACAGTGTTCGTGCCACCAGTACCAGTTGATCTGTCAGACCTGCAGGTTCACATCACCAATGCATTTGCTCTCATTGACAGAGACATGTTGCATCGGGTATGGGAAGAACTCAACTAAAGGTGCACATATTGAGCATCTGTAGACACTCAAAAAAACTTTCACAGTTATATTGTAACTATATGTCAAATAATAAATCTGTACTAATTTTCTGAAATCACTGCAATCATTTTATTAATCTTAATCTCGTTAAACTTAGTTATCATCTATCTTATCCAGCTCCTCGCCTTGATGAGAAGTTTTCCACATACATTAATTATACAAACATATTTGGGTGCGCGATTTAATATAATTAAATTGCAACTGAGCACACACTCCGGTGGCAATTTCCCTAAACACCCGTCTTCCCCTTTTCCTGCACCCACCTATATACGCCCTCTGCAAATTTTAACTTTAAATTCTTTCAACATTTTTGGTAAATTATTCATCATTTCCCTTGGTAACTTATTCCAATCCCTGACACCCTTGCCTAAAAAAGAGAATCTTCCCACTCTCTTATGCCTGAAATCCTGTTCCAGCTTGTGGTCATGGTCATCTTTTCCCTTCCATGCACTACTTTTCATACCTACACCAATATATTTCCACGCCTCATCACCAGTATACGCCTTGTACACTCCCGTGACCCTCTTCATCCTTCTCCTGGGATGTAACGTAGACTAGCCTCCTCGTGGTACACCTTGGGCAACCTGCTTACACGGCTAAGTAGTCTACACAGTTGGCCTGACAGACAATCCTACAGGATTTCCTGGCAACCAGAGCACAGTAATCGTCATGTCACCTAACGGTTATTATTAGAACCAAAAAAGTAAGAATCTTCACTAAGGGTTTACCAACTTAACTTGGAAGGAATAAGCCGATCAAAGTTTGTGATCAAGTTATTACTTGATCACAACGTCGATATAGCCTACGTTCAAAAAAACCACACCAAGGATGATTTGAAGCTGAGTCTGAGAGGAAAAATACAAGGTTACAAAATCTTAGGTGCCACTCATTATCAAAATTACGGGTGCGCAACATATGTGCGAAATACTATTACCGATGCCTGCCTCGTCTCAGCATGCATGCGAAAATAACATCCACATTATTACCACGGTGGTAAACAACATTACAATTGTGTATAAAATGTGTATAAGCCCGCTTCCGTTTCATGGCCGAGTGAAGTTCTACCAGAGTCTCGACATCCCGTTATGTATATTGGCGACTTCAAACAGCCATCACACAGATTGGAAGTACACAGAAAACAACCAGGATGAAATCAGGCTAGAGGAATGGGTGGCAGCAAATAACATGAACTAAGTTTTTAACCCGAAAGACGCAGGTACTTTTAAATCAGCAAGATGGAACACCTAAACCAACCCAAATCTATGTTTTATCTCACGTGACAATCAAAGCCCCCCCCCCCTCTAGCCAACTACAAGACGAGTCCTACAAGCCTTTCCACATAGTCAACACCGACCGGATGACCAACGTCAGTTAAAGTGAATTTGGAGAACATAATGGACTTTAATCAGCCAGTCGGTTGCCCGACTTATCCATTCCAGGGCAGCGAGAAAATGCCATCGGTTAGGTGATGACGTGGAGGAGAATTCTCGATGGTTGAAGCCGCTAGGGATGGTTGAGCGGTGATGTTACTCCAGCTTGTAGAGGAATCTGGAGCGCGGCGATCACAGGAGTTCGGCGGGGCTGCATAAATGAGAGCAGCACGCCCGGCTACGCTATTGATCCGGCGGTGTGTTCCGACCACGGCGGTCTGGATCAGCCGGAACGGCGTCACTTCCGGACGGTGACGCCTCGGGCGAGAGCGGCGAGGCGGCGGGTTGCAGAAACCACAGGGGCCGTCGCTCGCGGGCAGCGCGACACGCAGAACATGGTAGCGACCACTGTTTTATTGTAAAGCAAAGCTCAAATCGGGCGTCCTCTGCCAAGATTAGTAGCACAACTTCTTCTCTTAATTTTTATAAGCGAACCTGGAGACCACGTTAACAGCATTTCCAATGTATTCACACTAGAACATATACCAAATACAGAAATAAAAAGCGAGTGAATGCAAACCGATCAAAACAAATACTGCCGGCTTCTACATCTACATCTACATATATACTCTGCAATTCACAAAATTTTGGGTGGCAGAGGGTGCTCAGCAACAAAGTTAATCTCGTTGTTGTGGATTCCAACCCATAATGGTACGAGGGAAAAAAGAATTCATATAAGAATAAGTGCGGCACCTTATTTCTCTAATCTTATCTTTCTTGTCATTCCGGCTCAAATAGGTTGATGGAAGTTAAAGTGGGAATACACATATTTACCAATAAATTAAAAGAAACGTGCATCGTCTATCTACCAGAGACTCCCAGCCTAGTCTACTAATCAGTTCTGTGACGCTTTCATAAGGACTGTAGCAAGCGGTCACGAATCGGGCGGCTCTTTTCTGTACTTGCTCTATACTTTCAATCAACCCCTTACGAAACGGATCCCAAATGGTACAAAAATAGTCCAAATGTTGACGCACAAGAGATTTGTAATCTATACTCTGCGATTCACAAAATTTTGGGTGGTAAAGGATGATTTGCCCCAAAACTAATATTTAATGTGAGCGTTCGAAACTCCAATAACTCGAATAATTAAAGGATTCATACAAGACCAAGAATAGTGTTTTATTTTTCTCATCTTATATCTCCTGTCACTGGTGACTCAGTGGTTAAGGAGTTTGATTTCTCGAGGCCCTGTCCCGGTTTTCAATCGCGGTGGTATCAAGAATTTTAGGAATCGTGTTTGATCATGTGAGCCACGCCAGAAAGCTCCGGGGTTCGGACTCCACGTTATACTGTAGACCCAGCTACGACACAGGTGGAAACTCTGTCACGTAGGCGGACGAACAACCCTTCGGGATCTGTTGGCCACCAATGCCATTCGCGTTTACATTTTTTATTGCGATCCTGGTAGACTGCAAAGAGAGGAGTTTTTGACAGTTTGTAGTTTTGAAGCGATAAAACAAAGACGTGTAGATTTCAAATGCGATTAGGGTGCAAATCGCGGATAAAATTAAGCAAATGATTTAATGTTCTTGTATTGTGTTACCTAAAAACATTCCGGCCATCCAGGTTCCGGTTTTCTATTTCAATCGTAAATTAAAGCGAATGTTTTAATGTTTGCCAATAAATTCAAACAAAATCTACGTTGTCTGTATGCCAGACAATCCAAGCCACATCTTGCATCAATTATCTGGAGCTTCCGTAGGGACTGTGGCAAGCATTCACAAACGGAACGGCTATTTTCCACACTTTATCTATACTGTCGATCAGTCCATTGCGATACTGATCCCATACAGCACAACAGAGGTCAATATAAGTATGCATGAGAGTTTTTTACGCCATCTCCTTTGTACAAGCGTTACAATTTTTCAAAAATCTATCTATTAATCACAATATAGATTTACCTTTTCCTATGACGGAACTCGTGTGCTGATCTCGTTTCAGATTACTTTGCACTATTATGCTCAATATTTCATGGATTCTACAATACCAAAAACTGAACAGTTTACTTTTTAATCCTGAACAAATGGAAGACAATATCAAGATTGCAATGAATTTCTAATCAAACGGCAGAATTCTTTGTTTTCCTCTAGATGACTAGGAAAAAAACACCTAAAAAATCCGGCAGTCGGTTACAGACGTTTTGTTCTATTGTTGCCATTTCTACAGCGCGTCTAGTGACAGATAAACAGGGGAGGATATAGTAGCAAGACTAAATATCCCAAAGGTATTTCAAGAACACTGACACAACGTCAACAATGTTATCGGTTTTCCGTGAATCAACAAGAATCCTTACGTTAAAGTCGGTAGACTGGTTTTCTTAAAAATTTTTTTTTAACTTATGGCTTCACGCCTCGTCGACGTCGAGGTCATTAGAGGCGGGATGGGGCTAGGTACTAGGAACGGGAAGGAATTCGGCCATGGCCTTTTGAAGGAAGCATCCCGGCATTCGCCTGGAGTGATTTGGGGAAACCATAGAAAACCCAAATCTGGATGCCCGGATTGGGATTCGAACCGGCGTCCTACCGAATGCGAGGACAGAGCGTTAACCACTCACCCACCACGCTCGGTGATAGACTGAAAATCTCCAGGGATAGCTCAGCAGGTTATTACAATTATTTCTTTCTCTACAATTAAATGTTAACGTGTTTACCGCGTGATTGTGTTGTAAAATATATTTTTACGACTAACTTCGCTGTATTTTTCAGGTGTGAATCCTTCTGTACTGTCTGCTCAATAGTTGTCGGTCAGAAAATCAGTACAGATGGTTTCACGCCAGAGGAAGACGGCGGAGATAGCAATCGGAATATCGCGTTTTTACAAGCCATTCTGGTGGTACACACGTGAACATTTTATTGCAACTGTACAATGAGAAAGTCTTTGTTCTTACGTTCTCTCTCTTTTTTCTTTGCCCTTTCGGTTATGTAGCCAGCTCAAACAGTTTGTAATTGCATCCTTTTATCTGCAGAATATGAATATCAACACCAAAACATCGCTCTTAATTAAAGCAGCCGATGCTTGCTGCACGACTTGAAACGTTTACCCTTGTAGCGGGATGCCCTGTCTTACCCAACAGTGCTTTTCCCGTTAACAAAGGCGGCATGGAAGTTTATAATAGTGTCTACACAGTAAACAAACCATTTTGACTGTCTGTTGTATATATTGTTACAATAGTCGAAGCTTAAAGCATAGAATAAAAACGCACGATAAACCATACAGAATCTATATACCTTAGATATTTTGCTTCTTACTCTTGAATCAAGTGAACTATATAATGTTTGTTGACTGTTTATATACACCGTAATAAAAAAATAGCTTATTGTTTCAGGTAATACAAACCTGCCGCGATTATTAAATTATTTGAGTAATTCTCACGCAATAATCACAGTTAGATCTAAATGTTTTCTCGTTTATATATATATATATAAACGAGAAAACACATATGTATATATATATATATATATTTGCTGTCATCAGTCTTTCGACTGGTTTGATGCCATCCTCCATCCCTTTCTATCTTGTGCTAACCTCTTCATCTCTACATATCCCCTACAACAAACGTCCTCCGTCCTCAATTATCTGCTTTTTAGTTTTATCGCTCGAAAACTACCAGCCATAAAATCATAAATTTTTGTTTCAGCAAGTATCTAAGAAAGCATTATGATACTGCACTGAAACTGTGGATGCTCTAACTTGGCTCTATGTTTTATCTTCAAGACTACTTGACGTTAAATTCAACAATGCATGAAGTTTTTCCAGTGAATTAATTCCATTGATTTCAAGCGTGCCGATTTTTAATGTTCCAGTGTGGAAGTTACTTTTAAACTCCCTGACTAGAATTGACCGTGGCTGCTACGCTGAACACAGAGGGTCCACCGATACAAAAGAACAAGTCCTTGCGGGCCGAACGGCGTGACTGGTTTTTAGGCGGTTTTCCACATTCTTTCCAGCCGAATGCACAACTGGTCTCAAGTTTCCGTCTGTGAAACTCTATCTTCACGCTTGCATTCTTCTCTCTCACACACACACACACGCACACACACACACACTTGCACACCTACACGCAATGTGTTAGCTTCAATAAGGACAACTTTACAATTACACCTTGCACAAAGTACACACTATGTTCCTAAAGACTATTCTTAGCATTTACCTGTATGGTCCGTTGTTTATTTATTCGACAAAAGCTTTCATTGTCACCGATGGTAAGGTTTTCCGAGACAAACCTTAATGATTTAAGTTACGAAACGGTAAACAGCTCAATTTCGTACGATACAGCAAGTCAGACATCACCAGATGGTTCGAATAGTAAAATAGTACACTGTACTAACTTAACAGTACTTATTATAAATCCAGACACTAAAATACATTGATCCATACACATCAAGACATTTATATTCTTCCTTATTAAAATCGAAGGATCTTTAATGACAAGGAGCAAGTATTGTCGTAAATACTACAGAGATATCTTGAATGAGTACAAAATTACTTGAAAAACGAGAACGTGAATGGATGGCTCTATGGTTAATCTGTATCCTCTTGAATATCGGTGCAATATGCAATTCTAAACTATTTCTTGGAAAACTATGTTAAAGATAGGTACTTTCTCAACAATGACTGTGCTATACCTTGGCGTTATGATCGTTATGCTGAAGTGAGTTGATTTATCGGAATCGTTATTAATGGATTATTTGCGGTACGCTCTGTTTAAATCATAAACCCCTTTGTTCCTAACGGCAATTCATTAAAAACAATTACAATTACGAAATTTCTAAAATAATTTGTGGTTATTAATTAATGAAATAAACCAACAATTGCGTAGGAAAATAACTTAAAAATTAATGGGAAAACTAGCGCTTGAATCTTGTGATTCTTTGGAAATTACTGCCTAGACGATGGAATCATTAACCAGTTTCTGGTCGGAAATGTAGCAGTACATTGCATAAATCTTACTTCGCAATTTCTTCTGATATGCGGATGCATTGAACACAACAAAAGAAAGGTTTAAGTACTGTAAGTTTTAAATGAGGAAGCCAACATTTTAAAATGTTGCTACCGTTACCTAAAATACGAAGCACACGAATTCTGAAAACTCCAACTTTTATATTACTTCCCTCCCCTGCAGAGTTTAGTTCCAATATAATTGTTAGTTCTAAATTATTCCGTCATTGTATCCTAGATATTTTTGTTGTCCAACAACACTGTAAGCGCTTCGAATCAGACCGTCTAGAGTTGTAATGTTGCCATCGTATTTTGTAAATGAAATATCTAAGATATTAGACAAATTTTCTACTTATATTGAAGGCAACTGAGAAGTAGCAAGTGACAGGATATGTGGCGAAAATAAAATCAGTGATAGATATTCTGTCATAAGACTATAAATATCTATAATTGACATCAGTTAAGCATTTTGTTAAGAATAAAACAGGATACAAAATGTAATAGACTAAACTAATTTTGAGAAACGTTCCAGGAATTTCTGAATGATCAAAAGCATAACACTATTCAGGGAATAACATCAAAATTCCTTAAAAAATAACTTGGGATAAAAAGTAACAACGTTAAGAACACTCCTATTTACGTTGAAGTAAGTCTGTACCCATGTTACCTTATAAAATAGATATTTTATAATTTATAGTTACAGCTTCCGCGAAGAAAAAAAACCACAGCAGTTGGCATAAGGTACCGTTAGAAAGATTAATTAAGGAAATACGTTGTGTTGTAGAAATTATGTTTTTAATTATTTACTGTTATTATCAATAAAGTTGTGGACATATGGACTTCAAGACTTCGGGATTCTTGATCAGTTTATAAACAGATGTGAAAACATCGACTTATCATCCGCCATTTAATACAAGGCCGAAAGCTCTCGAAAATACAGTTTTTGCTGTAAATTTTTTAATGTGGTAACATATATTTTCCTGTACCAAATCCTTGGCTTGTAATAACTTCCGTTGCCTAGGCAGTGTTTTTTTCCATTAATAATCAGAATTCGTCAAACTGGTTATCACAAAATTAATCTATTTTATTTAAATGTTGTAAAACTCTTGTAATTTAGGAAACTAAGCAAAGTCTTTCCTGAAAAACTGTAACAAACTTATGAAGTAAGTTATTTACTGCCAAACATCAAAGAAGCTCACATAATCGAAAATTTCATCTGAATACAAGAAATGGCTTTAAGCTATCAAAAATAAAGTACATGAAGTGGCTTTACCATAATTTGCTGCAAACAAGCCGAATCTGGATGAACCTGCATTATTTCCTGTGTAAAAAGTAATGATAAAAATTGTCTTCGGGCAGGTAGCAGTAATTACAGTTGATGTATGTAACGCATCTCTTGAAAACATAGAAATTTTGCGCATCGACTGAAATTTCCACTATTTCAGAAGTAACCCCCCATTGTTGTTACAAACAAGTAAACAGAAATTACATCGACATCTGATGAACACTACTAACTGCAGCAAAGGAGTTTTACAATGGATAACCATTCAGATTCGAGCTACATCAAGGGGAAGCGTTTGTCATCTTTTACACTACGCAAAACTTGAAGTTCTATTAAACTTCATGCTGATTTTAGGCAGCAGTCACTCTTAAAGTACGGAAAGTTGTGAACACTTCTTAACTTTAGTAGCCATTTGTGAAGAATTAACACATAATACTATTTTGGAAGAAGTGAAAACTCTTGCACGCAATCCACTCAAACAGAAGATTAGTTTATATCACTACTTCGAAAATAACAGAAATGAATTATTAGCCATTAATTTTCGTAGTACAGTAGATTGTTAGTAAATATGAAAGAAAGTCATAACGTAACGGTACCTCATGCATTTCCCATGGCAAACAATTCTTCCTGTTTTGGATAAAAAGTCAGAAGTCTAAAATGAACATCCAAAATAAAATGGTATCCAAAGCGATGGAGATCTTTTATTATTGGCACCGAGTACGTCGCTGGCTAATGAACGCAT
The DNA here is from genome assembly GCA_031002005.1 of Vandiemenella viatica. Taxonomy (NCBI): domain Eukaryota; kingdom Metazoa; phylum Arthropoda; class Insecta; order Orthoptera; family Morabidae; genus Vandiemenella; species Vandiemenella viatica. The sequence continues at coordinate 68,106,156 of JARYHS010012519.1, read as the reverse complement.
CTGACGCGATTAAATTCCATCGGTATAAACTTTGACTTTCGGTTACCAGAAAATATTAAAAATTAAAAAGTTTTTTGTTAAAATTAGATACAAAGTAGTAAATACTCAGCAAAAAAAACTACTCTTTTTTTTTTTTAAGTAACAGCTACACAATAGGCTTCTTAACAATAAAAATCATTTTTGAATGCTATTTACTATAATCATTAGTCATGTCGAGAACAGTATGCGATGGATTGAAGTTTTTTTCAGGTCTAATTCTGCAGCTAATTTTCTTACGAAGTTTTAGAATTTTAGTAGAATACGGAAGGACGATAAAAATATGAAAATTATACTTGGGTAATTAAAATGTGGTGTATGAAGGAAAAATCGACAGTAATTTCTGTGTAACATGATACAGGGCAAAAGTAAAGTTTGTGTAGGTTGGTCCAGATAACATATTTTTGTCCAAAGCGATAAATTTCTCTCCCTTATATTACAACTAATGAGGTCCCCAACTTAATCCACGTGGAATTTGAGTTTTATGCTGTTAATTCACAGACAAACTATCAAGAAAATGTTGTTTGTAAGAAAAAACAGAGGAGCAGCTCACTTTTTTCCTAATTATTGGATTTCCTCCTTTCATTCTGAATTTATGTTGTATGTGAATGTTTTAGACATGTTTGTGTGCATCATTTGTTTGTACCATCCCTTAAAACTGCCAGTAATTCAGAAGATTGACGGTTATCTATGACCCTCTACAGTTTTTTCACATTGCTTCTCTGCCAGCAATATTTTAAATGGTGCTACATAGAGAGTGAACGAACATATTGCTTTATTTGTTTAATATAAAATATGATATAAAATCCTTAATTGAATAGTGAAGTCGATCTGTTATAGTTTGTACACGCTCACTGCGGATATAGGGCTATCTATTGGGAGGTAACTTATCTATTTTCGTATATATGAGAGTAGGAGAACGATATGTATCTATACAAAGATATAACCAACACTACGTTATTCCTTGCTGCATAGATTACAAGAGGAACATGTTAGTATGTGATGCACATTGTGCAGAGCAACGTGGGTTTCGAGCCGTTTTCTTTCCCAGCAGTGTAATTAATCGTACACTTTGACCCAAGACATAATCTATCATTATTTGTAGTTTAGGTTGAAACACGTTCAATGATTTTTGCTTGTTCACAAACTGACAGAATTACCAAACTTTACGATTTCGGTCTCTCTATCACTGAGAACTCTGTAACTTATGCGGACGGATAATATTTTATACCCTAAATGATACAACATGCTACCAACCCGTTCAACAGTTATTGCTGGACGCTCTAACAGACAAACAAAACTTCCTCGATATACGAATTTGGCCCCTTTGTGATCGGGAACTAAATTATTAATTTGGATAGCAAGTATTTTATACGTCATAAGCTACAACCGTGTACAATATTGTTGTCAACCTACGTCATTTTTCTGTGAGTTGAATACACAGACAAACAAAAATTTTACAATTAACTTTTTTAGCTCAAGTATGTTACTAACCTAGGATAAAAAGTATCCTATTTTTTGGACTATGAGATAAGCTATCACTATATATATTTTCGTTAAATTTTGTCCATTAGTTTTACGTGATACGTGGACAGATAGACAGACATTTGCCGTTTTGGGCTCTGTATCTTCGGGAACTTTGTAACTCACTTGCATAAAAAATACCCTATATTAGCTACTGTTATATGCAATCTCGTCAAAATCCTTCCATTAATTTTTACATGATTACGCGGTTAGTCATGCAAACAAAATTTTAATTTTTGACAATTATTCTGTTTGAAATAAGTTTCATAGTGCAGAAACAAACTTCCTACAATTTTATTATATAATGTAGATTCCTTTTATACTATTTACGGTAAATTGATTAGTAATGAGTTAAAACAGTACTAGTCTGAAAAGTCTTTCGATTGTATTTGGACATTATTATCTTCGTCACTTAATTGTATTTGTATGGTTCTATTGTTCAAACAAGAAGAAGAAATGAAGAGATATGGATATTCGGCAAAGTAACGATAATTAATGAAATTTATATAGACACAATGTAAAAGATTCTGAAACGGATCTTATTGTTAATGCCACTATTCAACCGGTTCTATTTCTTAGTCAAATTTTAACTGCTGTTAAGAAAATTGCAAAGACAGATTTGTATTCGTTTGTGATCAACGTGATAAAAGAACAATGAAATAATTTTGGTTTGTGATTTTATTTGGGACTCTTTCAATTACGTGATTGGAAATTTAGAGGTATTTTGTATATTTTAACTGACTAAATTTGACTCAAACGCTAAAATCTAATTCGAAAAATATCGGGAGAGTCAAGTATTACATCCTGAACACTACGAGGCGGCATATTATATATACGTACAATTTTTACTTGTATTGGAGGCAGAGAAAAAACCTGAATAAAATAGAAGCGTACTGTATGGGAGACTAATGATCAAGAAGGAAATACTAGAAACTTGAGAGTTACTTGAATGATTAATATTAATATAATGCAGCAACTTGATACAAGATTACGCAATTATCCCGCCTGAGTCAATAAACATGCACGAATTTAATGTAATGGGTTTTTTTCAGGCTATTGTTTTTTTAAAATTAAGTTCAGATGTGGCAGAAATATTTCACAGAGGAGTGTCCTAAGTTTATATTGTTTATTAACAAATACTTCATATTTCATAATAAGAACATCATCTTTCCCTAATCAGTTCTGACCGCAAACACTGTTTGTTTTCCGAAGTAAAATCTGAAGATTAACAACCTGCCGAATAGTTAATAAAAGATTCCTTAGATTATTCGTAAGTTACAATATTTCTAGAATTACTGCGAAAAACTGAGCAACGTAGCTGATCCAGGAGGCGGAACAAGAATCAACTTTGCACCACGCCAATCTGTTGATGTAGATAAACATAAATTTTCAAACAGAAGGTTGAACTACGTTTCAAAAAAAATATAATGTTATTGGAATGTCGTAATTGCTTTGAACTACACTTTCGTAGTTCGTCGATTAATTATGTTACTGCTAATCATTTAAGAATAAACTTTAAACGTGCTTTATTTTAGTTCGTGCTAGGTAAGCTGGCACATTATTTCAGAAGAGGTTTCATGTAAAATTAAGAGCATTTTAGTTATCACTCAGTGTTTCAAGCAGATTTTACTCCGAGCGTCACCTGGATAGAACACATCAAACCATAACGCATGAAACTAGCTATGGTAAAATTATAAATCAGGCATAATTACAATCAGCATATTTAGTATTGAATTTATCTATATCCAAGAAGATGCAACCCGTGAAAATTTTTTCTCTCAAATTTCTGGAGACGTAAACTGAATTCTTCGTTTTTTTTGGTGTTATGTGCTTCTATTAGTATTAACTGTTAGGAATATCTTCTTTGTTCTTAGATCCTAACTCAATGACGTATTTTGATACTGCAATAATAAATATTTTTGAATAAAAATCCGTTCAACAACTGCGAAACAAGGCCTACAACAAAGTTACTGCAATAATAAAGTTTGCAACATGTAGCGCTACGTTTACCAGTGAAATTGTTGAGTCTCATAACCCTGGTATTTTAGTGTTTGTAGAAAAGAATCATTTATGTCCGGAAAATCGGTGATTGGATCTAGATAAAAGTGCCACCTTTAATTTTTTTTTCAATAGAAAAAATTGAAAATCGCTTGCTTCCTTGTAGAAAGTATGTTCAGGAAACGATAAGTCATTCGTAACATGTAAGAGTCACAATGAAACTTAATATATATATACATATATATGTAACAGTCGATCATTCTTAAAATGCAGGAAAAATATGTTAATCATCTCTCTCTTGTTGTTTCTAAAGTTTTGTAGTTTCTGGGACCTTCGCACTATCTGAAGTTCATACGGACTGATGGACTTCCGAAAGAAAATTTTTAAATATCTGGTACAGACTTTTCAAAACACAGTACTTTAAGTAATCAGTACAACTAAATTATTAGTCGTTTGATATATTCTTTAATTCGGTCCCATAGGGTTAATGTTTTAAAGAACTATCACCAATAAACGGACTACAATTTACGATAATATATTAAGTGTTCAGAAACACATATGCTCGGATAATTTTTATTTACTTATCGTAAATATTGTATACTATAACAGACTGAAGAATTAGGGAGATGGATGTTGTTGGTACAACCACGGATTTTGATTCAAATAATCACATTTGAAAGCTACATAATTGCCGAAACGGACCATGTTTGTTGTCGTAAGACCGTTTTTCTAAAAAAACAAATTAAATAAATTTAATAAATTCAGGCTAGCGCCGAGAGTTTCACTTGGCCTGCAGCCGCTCTACGTGGTCATAAATTAGTGCTGAGAGGAGGCGGGAATCATGGCCCGGCTGCGTCACTTACTGGCAGACATCAAGCTATGGTCAGCGGCCGACATTGCGCCCGCCGAGGAGGCTACCCGCGACTCGCCATGTCTGCAGCTACACTCCACGACCGCGACCCGCTCCGAGCTGCGCACGCACTGCGACTGGCCGCCGCGCCGGCGGGGGACGGCGGGCCGGCCCTCATTGGGCACGCCCCACCGACCAATGGCAGCGCTGCGCTGTGCCACATGGCGCATGCGCGTGGTTTGATTGACCGGGCGCCCCTCCAACGGTCGCCACATGCGTGATGCACTGGTTGTATAGCTCTCAGGCACTGAATGCAGCTGAAACCACCAAACCCTTCAGTTCCCTTTACTGCTTACGTCACGCACTGTGATGTTGCGTCTCCAGATTCTAAGCATTACGAGACTGATGCTGATGTCTCCAAAAAGAAAATTTAACTACCTCAATTCCCATATGTTACAACTCGTGCTTCAATTTTTTTGTGTGAAATCATTAGAAAGCAATTCGTAAATAATGAATATCAGTGGGGTGTTGACTAAACCGTTATTTGACTTTCCAAAAATATTTTTCATAGTTTTTTACATCACGAAAATTCAGTACTTCGGGAGTGGTAAAAAACTTTGGGTACAGCCAACAACATTGACATTTAATATTACTGAAATAACCCTACATGCATTACTGCATTATCATAAAAATTGTAAAGTCAGATTTCTTACAATCAAAAATAATACACTTTAATAGGTATAAAGTAATGAGAGCTATCGTGTTTAACTGTGAAAGAAATGCTTTGAAGCTATCGTTAAAATGGTTCGATCTAGTCTACGACAGTTAGATCGCAATTTATTAATGTCTAGTAACAAAAAAAGATCATCATCCATGTTTATTGTAACAGGATTTCTTAAAGAATGTGTCTTAGATCAAAACGTATCACTATTATTAAAAAGCAGAAAGAATATTTCATTTCTAATATCTTAGACAGATTGTTTACACAAGCTCGTAAAAGAGCATGATTGTCTCCCACCAGAGGTTTCAAATATGAAACTGAAGAATAAATTTACGAAGTTGCTTTTTTTTCCTCGATATAATTTGTTGAAACTCCACTGCTACTAGGAGGTGATTTTGAATGGTGTTGGCTGTAGTTTGTGATTCAGAGATTCCATAGCTGGTAAATCAGAATATCTACCGTTCCTAAAGAGTGAGGAATTAATGCATTACTGCATGATTATATAAATTCTAATTGCACCTTAAATGAAAAATTATTAGGTGGAACACATTTCACACCATAAAGGATACTGACAATGAATAACGTTAATGTTTGCCCTTTAACAAATAAAATAAAAATAAAATCAATCTGATTAGATCTGCTTTGGAGTATTTCCGGAATATAATTAACACTGAAGTGAAATGTTGTTGTACACTGTAGTTTTCTCCTTACTATTTTCAATTTACCTGTGTAAGAATTAATTTGTGTATAATGGTCCCTCTGCTTATCTTCAGGTGGATACTTCACGCAGTTAAAACAGCAATAAAACCACAATTTGTCATCAGTGGTATTGGTTTAGTAGTTAGACCAAGAGTTAGGGCATCTCGACCATTCTCAGATATTTAAAGGCTCGGAGAGAATTTATTCTAGCCCATTCTCTGCATCTGGTATCTACATCTACATATATACTCTGCAATTCACAAAATTGTTGGTGGCAGAGGGTGCTCAGCACCAAAGCTAATCTCATGTCACACCGTCATAAAATGAACAGGTTTCCTACTTTGTAAACGTTATTCGCCAAAACGTTGCAATTATGTCAACCAAACACTACTACAAAACTACAGACGAAACGGCAGACGATGTATGTGCTTCCAGCTTCTTTGTTTCGATCCATTGTGAGTGAACACATCCTTCTTGGGATACGGTACTTCGCAGTTGGGGGTTCCCCTTCCCAACCGTGCAGAGATATGATGACCGGACTGATTGTCTTTTTTTTTCGTTTTCGTTATAGCTTTACGCCTGATCGATGTCTGAGTCATTAGAGGCGGGAGAAGATTGGGGTGAAGGAACGGGAAAGTATTTGGCTTTGGCTCTTGTAAGAAAGAAACGACCTCAGCATTGGGAAAGAAAAATCTCGGTCTTTAGGATCGGGTACCGAACCCGCATCCTGTTAGTATAGAACTTGAAATACTCATCCATCTCCAATTTTCAAGAAACTCCGTCGAACACCATAAAAAAACACTTTTCTTTTTTTTACCGTATGGCTTCTTTCCGAGACATGCCAGAGGAATAGTTTTGTTGCCTAGTGGCAAAGTTATAATGGAGGAAGTGTTGTCATCTGCATTCGAGAGAGTAACTATGTTCCGTGTATGAAAAGTCCATTTATTGTGTGAAATATGTATATTATGTGGCGGAGATTGGGGAGGTCTTAGGCTTCGCCTTGATGATGGGCGGAATTCGCCTAATACCTGCTATCAGGATGGCCGGTACGCGAATGCCTGGGCCCATGCCCGGTCACGTTGTACTTCCACAATCCAGTGTACGGCGACTGAAAGCACTGAGGCACTCCGGCAGGTCTCAGAAACACTGAAGGAATAGGAAACTAAAAAATATTGTATTGTACACTTTATCCACTCTGAAACTTGGATAAATACTCGGTAATTATAATCAGGTGGATAACAAGCATCGCTACGAAGCAAACAATTACGTCCGCCAGGCCCAGATGACTCGGGTTCCCCAGCGTGGTAAGCGAGTGGTAACACTCTAGCCTTGCATTCCGGAGGTCGCGGGTTCGAATACCCGTCCGGCCATCCAGATTTGGGTTTTCCTTGATTTCCCGAAAGCAATCCAGATTAATGTATGGATACTACCTTCAAAATGCCGTGGCTGAACTTCTTCCCGTTCCTTGCCACAGTCCTTTCCCCTTCCAATGACTTCAATGTCGACAAGGCGTAAAAATACCGCAAAAAATTATCCCTTCGCATGATGTGAGAGAAAATTTATCATCACCAAGCAATAAAACTTAGTGAATTTTCCAGTAATTATGAAGCATCTGTTTCATGAGTCAAAGAATTGAAGGTGTTTAAGCAACTCTCAGTGCCTGCCCGAGTTGCGTCTTTGGAGTTATTGCGGGTTCGATACTCGATCACGGTGCCAAAATTTTGGATTCGATGATATCCTGTAGCAAGTCCAGGTGACTGATTCCATTGTTACTTCAAAATGCCAAAGTCGAATTACTTTGCAGCAGTTACCAATAGTCCTACAGTGTGGCGAATGAACTTGACATCTAACAGCACTAAAACTCTAATTAAAAAGTAGTAAACTGGTCAAGTGGGTGCTGAGCATCATGCAGTTAAGGTTCAGTAATATAATGTACTTAACAAATATGGTTGTTAATGCTCCCCCCCCCCCCCCAATCCTTCCAACGCAGCATCACGTTGCTGCTCTCTTTGTTTTGCTTAAGGCTTTACGCCAGAAAAACGCTAAGGTCATTAGAGGCGGGAAAGGAGTGGTGGCAAGGGACGGGAAGGAATTCGGCCAAGGTCTTTTGAAGGAATGATTTGAGGAAACCATGGTCTGGCCTCGCATTGGGGAGGACGCGGGTTCGAATACCCGTCCAGGCATCCAGATTTGGGTATTCCATGGTTTCCCCAAATCAATCCTGGCGAATGCCGGATGTTTCCTTCAAAAAGGCCATGGCCGAATTCCTTCCAGTTCCTTGTTCCCAGTGCCATCCCGCCCCTAATGACCTTAGCCGTCGACGAGGCGTAAAGCAATAAGTAAAAAAAAATAAAAAAAATGAAAACACGGGAAACCCAAATCTGGATGCCCAGACGGGGATTCGAACCCGTGTCCTCCCGAATGCAAGGCCATAGCGTTACCGCTCTCCCACCACGCCACATACAACGGGTGATCAGATGAAAAGGTACGAAACGACACGGTGGGTACAAATCTAGACTTTATTCAAAATATACACCATAGGCCTGAGCACAACGATCCCACTGATGAACAAGCCACAGGATTCCTTGTTCCCAGAATTCCTGTGGCCGTGACGAGACCCAGTTCTTCACAGCGTCCTTGAGTACGTCGGCCGAGTTGAAGCGCTTCCCTTTCAGGTGTTTCTTCAGTGGACCAAACACATGGAAATTGCAGGGTGACATGTCCGGACTGTAGGGCGGATGGTCCAACGTCCCCCACTTGAAATTGGCCAGTTCCATGTGTGTGACTCTGGAGACGTGTGGACGCGCGTTATCATGGAGCAGAACCACACCCTCCGTGAGCAGCCCCTGTCTTTTGTTCTTGATGGACCTTCGTAGGCGTCGGAGTGTCTCACAGTACACATCCCCCACCTGTACGCCATCCTGTCCTCATACGGACTGCCGCATCATTTGGACGCCGCATTTGATAAGAGCCTCTGCTCTCTACTGCGCATGCGGGCGCCCGCGCATGCTCCGATCCCAGTCAGAGACCCCAATCATACCCCTAAATGTCTCGCTACGTTCTCCCATGGCAGAATAAGCAAATATTTAACTGCTACGTTTTTACGTCGTTTCGTACCTTTTCATTTGATCACCCCTTGTATATACTGATGAGCCAAAACATTAGACCACTATGCTTAAGAGCGTGGTCCACCTGTGGAAAGCAATACAGCAGTGATTTGACGTGGCATTGATTCGACTAGTCATTGGCATGTTTCCGGCGGTAGCTAAAACCAGATGTATTCGCACAGTCAAGTAGTTCTCTTAAATTACGGAGTGGTGGTTTGTACGCGCGGCACCAGGGAACGAATATATTGGAATCTGCGAGGCAGGTCGACTGTTCGCCTGCTACTGTAGTGAGCATCTATGGGATGTGGTTGAAACACTGTGAAACCACGAGTAGAGGACAAGGTGGTGGACGTCCACGCCTTTTCACAAATCGAGAAGGTTGGAAACTTACCCTGTCTGTAAACGCGATAAGCGAGGTCTGTGGCAAAAGCGTTTCGGAGAGCACGAATCGCTCTGGTATTGCACTCCAAAGGTGAACTATCTCGATATTAAGCAAGTGGTCGTAATGCTAGTGGTCATAAATGTAGATTTAAACAAAATACATACCTTTCTTTATGTATGGTTTGCAATTTTATTTGACGTGCGACACATATTAAAGCATTACCTAAACTTAAGAAGGCACCCATTCTTAGCTTGCTACAACAGCCAGAGTGAAAATATTTCCGCGCATTTCTGACAGATATCATGACAAAACGGGCTTTTTGTTGTTATTGATGGTGAGATAATATCAAAATAAAATCTTTCGATCTCAACTTACAAACCATATCGGATGCATTTTCTGTATTTGCTTACTAACTACAGGAAATGTTTGATATTGTAGAGAAATCTGAAGTTCACAATTAGTAGAGACGTTGTAATATCGATAAGTATAAAATATGACTGACGCTCGGGTCTAAATTTCCCAGTGAATGATATCGAAAACATATTTCAGTCTTTTATTTGACGATTTCGAAACAATAATAAAATACTCCTAATTGATTTAGATGATAACTCGATAAGTAAAGAAATTATATTCAATATAATCAAAGAATAAAAAATATTTGAATGTTTGTTTCTATTTTCTTTCTTTGAGTACGGAGGTGGCGGACGCGTAGTTCAGGCGGTACAGCACCTGACTGCGGCCCGGAGGACCGGGGTTTGATACCCGACGAAGCAGAACGAACGAAACGGCTCCTCCGGTCTACTCAGCCTGCCATCCAACGAGTACCGTGGAGGAAACTCAGAAAAAGGGACGGAGCGTGGCGCTGACCCCGTCACATCCATTCTAGTGCCGAAGGTTGTACAGGGAGTACGGAGCTGTACCTCCGTGAACCTTACGGGATGCGGCAGGAGCCGTCGGAACCCCGTGTTTGCTTTGTCGCTGGTCAAAGAATAAAATTAATGATCGCTGGATGTCAAGCCAGAGATGGAATGGGATTGTTTAACTGCTTGAAATGAAGGACCGCCTGTATTATAGAAAATAATACAAACAGTATTATTCATTGTAAAAGTTTAGAAGAAGAACGTTAAAGTGTTCTGTTTACGTAAGAAGTAAACAGGTAAATTGTAGAAACTATGCAAAATGTGTGACCAATAAATATTGAAATACAAAAAGCAGAAGTATTTGAGAATTTAAAGCAAGGGAAGTGCCAACTTAAATATTATTAATTATTTATATTTGTGTTAGTAGTTCAAGATCACTATTCAGGATTTTACAAAATCATGTAATATTACATGGTGTTGTAGAACAGTTTACGTCAGAACACAAGATACTATATCCTTTGTCACAATTAAAAAATAGTAACACCATAACCGATGTAATATAATTTTACAAAATTTTAATTGCGTTGTAGGGTTTTGGGCCTACGAGATACACAACCTGTGCAGATATGAAGAGTGGAACTTATTCCAATAACTAGCTAAAGATTTGAGACAGACAGATATAGTAGCGACGACAGTAGACCTACGTTTCTGCTGGGCTTGTGCTCGTGAAGTTTCCACCCGACGATTAGTCTACAGTGCATCACTGAGCAACTAAATACAGCGCTACATCCGAGAGACCGACTACAGACATCGTGTGTCAATCACGACACGCAAAACAGAACCAATTAGCACTCTACGCTTGTGTAATCTTATACTCATTAGCCAGAAGAACAATACACCTCCACGTTTTTATCCTCACGTCTATAATCGCTTGCCAAACCTTCATATTGCAAATCGGAGGTGACTTTTGTTGGTAGTGAGATGGAAATGCTGGACGAATGGCTCCTTATTGGATCTCGATAAAGTAATAACCAATTACTTAATGCAGCAATGTTCTAGTTTGATTCCACTTCCGAAGAGACTTTTTTTGTTTTGCTTATGGCTTTACGCCTCGTCGACGTCGAGATAATTGGAGGCGGAATGGGACTGGGTACAAGGGACGGGAAGGAATTCTGCCAGGGCATTTTGAAGGAAGCATCCCGGCATTCGCCTGGAGTGATTTGAACGAGCGTGGTGGGTGAATGGTTAACGTTCTGGCCTCGCATTCGGGAGGATGAGGCTTTGAATTCCCGTCCGGGCATCCAGATTTGTGTTTTCCATGGTTTCCCCAAATCACTCCAGGTGAATGCAGGCCGGGATGCTTCCTTCAAAAAGGCCATGGCCGAATTACTTTCGCGTTCCCTGTCCCCCACCCCATCCCGCCTCTTATAACCTTAGCCGTCGACGGGGCGTAAAGTTGCAAGTAAAAAAAAAGTAATAAATAAATATGGAGTGATTTGGGGAAAACATGGAAAACCCAAATCTGGATACCCGGAGGGGGATTCGAACCAGCGTGCTCCCGAATGAGAGGCCACCACGCTCGGTCCCGAAGAGACATTTTTCTCTACCTGTGTTCCTCCTTTATTTGCCAGTGATATGTGGCTGGAAGTTTATAACCGAGTCATCTTTCCACGACTGACGCGTGACTGCAGTTGGCATTTCCACATCTATGGGTCATCCAGTACATCCACTCTCATTTCAGTTAATCTCCTAAAAATTCTTTCTCCACTACCTGCGTCCATTTCACTCTATCTTCATCTGTATCCTGTTCCACAGAGTTCTTCGATCTGGTATGTGATTCCCTGATAGACCACCTTCACTTCTTCTAACCAATGGTATCTCTATTTCCATTTTATGCCGCATCAACAGCAACGGTTATGTCATTAGAATTTCTTCTAATGTCTCGATGTTTACGTTTTATCAGTTTTTTTAATTATTAATCATATTCTCTCTTCTGACATTTTCTTCCCTTCTGAGCCCTTCAATCATCCTAAATATTTCCATGTCCATGTTTTCAGGTTTCAGAACAGTGTTTTTTTCATTGGTTGGTTTTCCGCTTCATATAAGAAAATTTGTTCTTGTTACTCTAGTTTCCATCGTAAGAAACGTCCTTGTAAATCCTTTGTTGCACTTTGCCTCTCCACATTTCGATTGGTAGCCCTGGTGGTCTCAAAACACACTTCAGCATCGCAGGTTTGTTAGCAACATCTCATATCGATTATGACCGAGAGTAACTTCGAAAAGTCGTTCCTTTTATCCGTTCCACTCGCGTGGCATCTGTTACTCCCGAAAACAAACAGGTAGAAAATGTTGTATGTGTTCTGTTGGTAGCGATTTGACGAGTATGCCTTGGAGAGTAGCGATTGCGAGGCGTCTGGTTAGATCGATTTGGCGCGCAGTGTAGGGTGGTGATGTCAGCGAGTTACTCGCGCCTCAGTGGCGGACACTGAGTCAGAACTGCCAGCCACGCGACCAGGCCGCCAGCCCCACACAATACAATATTCCATACTGCAGCATAACTTATAACTTTATCTGTAGTGCTAAATACCATCAGAAACTATTACAAGACAAAAGTTTATTTGCAGTCATATAATGATGTATGGAAACTAGGGATTAGGGATGTAACGAATATCCGCATCCGCAGGTGCGGAAGTTTCACGTGAAATTCTAAATTCGCTTTCGCATCAGCAATATTTAATGTGGATGTATAGCGGATGTTTTGAAAAATCTAAATAAAAATTTACTTTTCCTCCTCCGCATCCGCTAAACATCCGAATACGCGGGTATTAAGCACTGAACATCCGCATCCGCAAAGATGACATCCGTTACAGCCCTACTTGAGATGCAACGGAGGTCTGCTTCCATAAGAGCGGAACTTTCGTATGAAATCCTACACTACACTTCCGCTTCCGCAACCTTTAATGCGGAAGTATAGCGGAAGTTTTGTTTACATTGCAATATATATAGCTTACTCTTTTCTCTTTATACGAGAATTTCCCCATCGTCGCTTAGCTAACACTAACGTGGTTGTTTCTTTTCTTACAATACTGTAATTAAAGTACCAATGAACTGAAGAGTGTTATTACCTAAGCACGAATTTACAAGTTTGAACTTGCATAGTAAAACGGTATATTCACTGTCCAGCTTGTAGGACATCCGAGTAGAACTACCATTTAATGCCCTCATCCAATCACCCTACTAGAAGACCTAACAAGATGTTCCAAGCAGACCTTTCCATTCGTACTTCCTAGCGTCGCACCGTGTCCCTATCGCATACTTGCAACGTGTTTCCTCCAATCACGATTGCACACCATAGCTTGTTGGACGGCGGGGACCCTTGTTGGTTGTCTGGTAGTCCAAACACATTCAACATGTCCGACTTGCAGTACTGCAGTCCCTTTCACGGCACAGCAAGAGTCCTACATCGGTAAGTCGGATCATAGTAGGTCCTACTAATAGGACTGTGAATGAGCCGCTAGAGTGGTGGAAAGGCAGGAATTTACTTTATTTCATTTTATTTCATTTTTGTTCCGACTTTACGCCTTGTCAAGGTCATTAGAGGCGAGAAAGGACTGTGGGAAACTAACAGGAAGGAATTCGGTCATGATATTTTGAAGGATACATTCCGGCATTCGATTGGAGTGATTTGGGAAAACCATCGAAAACCCAAATCTGGATGCCCGGACGGGGAGTCAAACACGCGTCCTCCTGAATGCGTGTCCAGAGCGTTACCAAGACAGGTGGTGGGCACCGAGATGTGCGGTGGCGTGGCTTTGTGTTTGACGCTTGAATTAGTTGAGCTACGAACTCCGCAAAAGTTCACATGACAAGGATTGTTTTGTTGGCGCGTTTGTACATATGTAAATAATTTAATTTACTTTAAAATCTTCCCTCGTCTTCTTTAGTTTAAATACGAGGCAAAAAATAAATCAATATTGCAGTATTAGACGGAAAAAAGACTTTGCTTATGCAAAATTTGTGATGAAAATATACTTATTTTGATTTCATTTTTGATAAAATGTTAAAATCTAAATAATTATAATTATTCCACCTCCGCATCCGCTTCCGCAAAACATCCGCATCCGCGGATGTCAAGCAATGAACATCCACATCTGGTTCCGCTAAGATGACTTCCGTTACAACCCTAGGAAACACGTTAAAATAATATTAATGACGTGGTAGCTCAGTTATACGTAAATGATACTCCACATTTCTCCTGTTCACCTTCACGGAGAGGATTTGAGGGTGGGGTGGCAAGGACTGTGCCATGACCTCTTGAAGAAACCATCCAAGTATACGCCTGGAGTGATTTCGGGAAATCATGGAAAACCGAACGTAGGATGGGTTGACGGCAATTTGAAACCATGTCCTCCCGAATGCGAGGCCAAAGCGCTACCACTAACACACCAAACTCGGTCGCACTCTGCTGGAGTAAGACAACAAAAAAGATGTTTTCTATTATTCTCTATTTTTATTTTACTGTATATTCGGTGGAGATCAATTTTGAGCACCATATCCAAGAACAAGTTTAAGTGCTATTTGAAAAAGAATTAGATGAATGCTAACGACTCTTATGGAAAAACAATCTGACTATGAACAATACTTAGCATTATGCGACAGTCGGGAACTCCCTGTTTGATGGCAGCCCCATTAGAAGAAAAGACAGGTCATGTGAACGATGTCAAAGAAATCACGCTCATTAGCAAATTCTTCTGAGAAAATAACCGTCCCATTGTATTTGAAAAGCTGATCGTTAAGCATATTCGCCTTTGTCGCCTTGATGGATGCTTTTTCTTTTTTAGTAATAGGTTTCTTTTGTAGTCCGCTCTGTCACAAAATAACAACTCCACAGAAGATAAAAGGTAAGTAACGTATTCTCTGGAGACTTGACATTTCGCATTGCAAGAACAGCTTATATCACCCGACCGTGTTCTCTCACTTACAATCACCAGAAGTAATTAGAATGAAGGATATACAGGCTTTCTAAAAACTATTGAGATAAAAATATGACCTGCTACGAATAGTTGTGGGGATGATGCGTAGGGGAGTAATTTGTTTAATTGTGATTTTCTATTCTTTTTTGCAAGTAAGGGGCATGTGAGAGACGAATTCGTGCGTTGGTGGCCCTTAATCTGTACACCTTATACACGTACATACCATGTGAAGACTTAAAGCGACAAGTACGTGTGTGTTATGACATACGAGTTCTTGCTCAATCTTACCGGTTTTTATTCAATCTTTGAGTTCATATTAGTATATCTTCTTTATCTTTAGTTATAATTTTCTGACCCAGAGAATATAGGTGGCTTCATTAATGGTTTTAATAATAGTGATTTAATATAACTGTTGTTATCGTTTTTTAGGGAAATTACCTCCAGTGTTCACTGATCAGCCAGAACATTATGACCACCTACCTAATGGCCGGTATGTTTGCCTTTGGCACGGATAACAGTGTCGACGCATCTTGACATGGAAGCAATGAGGCCTTGGTAGGTCGATGGAGGAAGTAGGCACCACATCTGCACACACAAGTCAAATAATTCCCGTAAATTCCGGGAAGGAGGACGATCAGCTCTGACGCAACGTTCAATCACGTCCCACATGTGTTCGATCGGGTTCATATCTGGCGAGTTGGAGGGCCAGCACAGCAATTGAAACTAGCCACTGTGTTTTTCCGAACCGCTTCATCACACTCTTAGCCTTGTGGCATGGCACATTATCTAGTTGAAAAATGTCACTGCTGTTGTGAAACATGGTCATCTTGATGAGGTGTACTTGGTGCCCTGCACGAGCTCCACTGGACCCATGGATGCCTACGTGAATGTTCCCTAGAGCATAATTAAGCTGCTTGTCTCCGTCCCGCAGTACAGGTATCAAGAAGCTGTTCCCCTGGAAAACGACGGATTCGCACCCTCCCATCGGCATGATGAAGAAGGTATCGGGATTCATTAGACCATGCGACGCTCTGACACTGCGCCAACGTCTAGTGACGACGATCACGTGCCCATTTCAGTCGTAGTTGCAGATGTCGTGGTTTTAACATTGGCAGATGCATGGGTTGTCGGCTGCGGAGGCCCATCGTTATGAGTGTTCGGTGCACTGTGTGTTCAGACACACTTGTACTCCACTTAGAATTAAAGTCTGATGTTAGTTCCGCCACAGTTCACCACCTGGCCTGTTTCACCAGTCTGCCCTGCCTACGACGTCCGACATCTGTAATGAGGGCTGGTTTCGCCACTTGTTGAAGATACTTACCACATCACTCCTCGAACGCCCGACAAGTCGTGCAGTTTCAGAAATGCTTGTGCCGAGCCTCCGGATCATCACAATCTGCCCTCAATCGAACTCAGATAGATCGCGCACCTTCGATAAGGTTGTTTTTAAGGGCCATTTCAATGGACTGTCTGTCCAGGTGATTGTAGTGAACGTTAGCTGATCCAAATCAATGATCGCATTCGTCCTACGTAAGTGGAATATTCAAGTGTATTATGTGAATTCTGCACGATTTTGGTAACCTCTAATTTTGACCGACAGACATCACAGAACCCTGAAAAGCAAAATTATCAAAAATAGGGCAGAACCCATGGTTACCATCCGACAGGAGTTTCATGCAGCAATAGGAGAATGGGTTTCCGCTGGAACATTTCGTACCAAAACCCACCGTCATGGATATTTCGGAAGAGCAGATGCATAGAACCAATAAACCTCGGCGACTTGTATGGTGTTTGGATCGTCGTTACTGGACACTGGAGCAGTGGAAATATGTTCTGCGGATGATGAGTCGAGGTACATTATTCCGGTGTCATGGATTTGTACGCGTGTGGCGTCTGTCATGGGAACGCCTTCTGTCGGCAACTAAGAAATTCGGTGGCGGTGGAGTGATGGTGTGGCGCTATTTCATGGTATTCGTCATAGAACCAATGGTGTTTTTCCGTGGTAGTATGAACACAGAGGCCTATAGTAACATTCTAGATAGTGAAAGGCTCGCAACATTGTGGCATTTGTACGGAATGGGCCCTTGTTAAAGGTGACAACGCCAGGTGTCATGTTTCAAGGGCTATCGTGGACACAATGCCGATTGGGCTGGCCCACCCAGAGCCCCGACCTCAACATTGTAGAACATCTTTGGGACGATCTGGATGCCCGGGAAAAGGACTCTTAAGGAGCGGCTGAGGTCCATTGCTCAGCTCATGGAACGGTTGCAAGAGCAATGGCGACAAACTGCAATAGAAGTTCTGCAAACACTTACACAGCTAATTCAGACAGGTTGACTTCTGTTACAGGCCGCAAGAGGTGGCTCTACAAGATTCTAACGGGGTGATAACAACCGATAAAACATTTTGGATAGGTGTCCAATTACTTTTTGGTAGGTAGTGTATTTTTTCTGAGAACAAAGTCCACGATACTAGTTATTGCGTGTCTTATTTTACCTCCCTGCGTTATCCCACTATTCTATTGGGGTCGCTTTTGCTTACTGCTGTTCAACTCTCTATACCAACTGACTTGTAGTGCAGCCCATCACTGGTCTCAGTAGGAAAGTACGTGTATCCGTCTGAATGCGAACCACTTCAATTATGCTCCATGTGCTTTGTGTTTAACTGTTTGTAAAATATATAACTTCTGAAGCAAAAATTAGAGGCAGTTCCAGAAATTACCCTCGACTTATGGAAAATCTTCTAATTCCTTAATCAGGTATCTAGTTCCGTTTCAAAACGCCATGTCTAGTAAGATGGTGGTTTAACATGAAAGGTTAAACTGGTCGGTCATCCATATTTTTTTAAAAAAAATTGAGGCTTTATGGCTGGTCGTAATGGAGTTCATTGCAGTCGTGAGGGGACGGATTATAAGGGACGAAATTGCTTTTTGAAGGAACAACCCAGCATTCATCATAAGTGATTTCGAAGAACCATGCAAAACTATAACCTATTTTTCCAGAGTGAGAAACGAACCCAAGATCTCTGTTATTAAAACTTGAAGACATTGTCAATTGAAGAGTTTAATATGCAAATTTCTTTATCTTTTTTGGCTTGAAGTGTTCTTTCTGTTAAGGAGTACTGACATTCTACTTGGATAGCATTTAAATTTTAGAGCTATTTTACGAGGAGAGCTCCAGTAAAACAAGTGCACTTGATTATATCACTACCTCCTGTGATAGTGCTTTGATGGTTTCTTACACGAAGAGAAACGAACTTTTATTTTTCGTCGCTGTTACTAAACGTACACTCTTTGGCAAAAAAATTGACTGTGGACGCCTGAGACTAAGTCCCTTATTTCCCACAATGTGGCATCATTGCGGGTATTCAGCTCAGCGCCATCTATTATTCATTTCCTTAAGTAAATGCCTGGAACAAATTCTCCAGTGATGCCACATAGTGAAAAATAATGGACTTAGTCTCAGGCCCCCACAGTCAATTTTTTTTGCCAAAGAGTGAGTGTACCTCTTTGTATTGCTTGCAAATAACTTTTTATTTTGAGATTAGTATATGAACACAGTGTTACTGAAATTATTCTTGATTCATGGAGATTTGGGTAATAATTAATGGGACTACAATAAATTCGGAATTGGACTACAGCAACATCAGTTTGAACTGGAACCCGTCACGGTTCTGGAGGATCGTGGATCGTAATCGCTAACTCGAAATTAAGTGTTGATTTTTGCGCCAAACGATTGGATTTTTACCTACTAAATCCTTATCTGTAAGAACACAAGGCTCAACTTGCACTTTACATGCTTTTTTATATTTAGGATTTGGTTGACCTCGTTTACAAGTTAATGAAAGTGGTTTGATCATTGAGTCATTATAACCTACATATCAGTGTATCATCAGTCAAATAGCCTTATCTGATCTAGGCAGCCACTATTTGTCGAAACTAGGTGCAATGACACGTAGACTTTGCTCTCTGTATACTGATTTTGCATATGAAGCAGCATGTACTTTCATATTGAAATCAAAAATATATCGTCAATATTTTTCAGAAATACAGTGTCGATTCTTATGTTGAAGATAGCTGTACGTAGGTTTCCAATTATATGCCTTTTTCGAGCAAGCAACTTTTTTCCATCTGCTTCCATCTATACACCTCGTGTTTTGAATAGCTTACGCCTGAACATCGCCCAACGCAGACCCGCCAAACCTTTGTAGTACCAGCGTAGATCACCAGATGGAAGTAGTTGCTGCTGGTCTACAGTAGCGCCTAGGTTGTGCGGCTCATTCTGTGACCTAATGTCCACATCCAGTACTGTTCTGTGAGAGGTCTGGTGGCTCAATGGTTAAGCCGGCTGATTGGAGATCGAAGGTTCCCGATTCGATTCTCTCTATTGGCGGGGATTTTGAAAGGCTCTTAACCCCACCTCTGACATACCTTATAATGTAATGTAAAGTATGCAAGAACGCTTTCGTGTTTCGGATTCCACGTTCAATTGTAGGTCCTCGGTATGAGTACCGCCAACAATACCAGACGCCCTTTCTCTTTGAAGCAAAGGAACAGAGGAAAATATACAGCAGTTAATTTTTTAATTTGAAGTTGAATTACCCCTTAAATCCTCGCTTGGGAACGTGCATAAACCACGTAGCTCCATTTTGGCCTCCTGTGAACCCCCCCTCCCCTCCACGTAGCCCTACGTGGCTTTTGCCTCTACCCCCCTCCCCCCCCTCACACACACGTAGCACGTAGCTTCTTTTCCTTTTGATTCCAGAAGACATTTTGTACTGTTTTCTCTTGTCAGACTATTGTAAATTACATATAGAGATAATTAACTGACGGAAATAAATATTCACAAGCTGTTGTGAGTTCTGATCCTCATTTTAACAGTAAAAAATGTTATGAAAGGAAAGCTACGTGGCCTGGATCGGAACCCCCTCCCCACACGTAGCCCAGCGTAGCCTTTGAGCAAACCCCCCCCCCCCTTGGACCGAGCCACGTAGTTTGTGCACGGTCCCTTTCGACCAGTCTTATATCAAAAGTTATAGATCTCCGATTTACAAATAATATGAAGATAGGAAAAACAATTTTTTCACTTTCATTTGCCACCATTTTTGCGGTATCTTTAGTATTGAAAACAGCCAACAGTTGAAAGGAAACTTTACGGGCAGCTGGTTCGCCCGAAAGAGAACAGCTTGTTGAAAAGCTGCTGTGAAATAATGCTTCCGTATTGTCATTCATAATATTCATCTCTAATTAAACACGGTTTCGAAGTTTTTCGTAGGAGGTTACCAAAGTAAAATACAAGTTGCAATAATAGTTTAGAGATTCATTTTTAAATTTTTTTGTTATTTTAGAAATAAACATAATCGTAAACATTTTGGTTTCCAAAGTTTTACCTTCTACAATAAATCTTATTAAATCCTCCACTACTATATTGATTTCAGCTCTAGGAGAACTACTAGTTCTCAAAAGTAAGAGTTAGTGTTTTAAGATGTCAGTTTAAATTAGCAGCATCTATTGAAAAGCTTCTTATGCAGAGAACACTTCCGTTCACCGACGACTGGAGCCACCTAGCGGCGGTCTGGCCAACTACTGTGACGAGGCAAAACATCGCTGTGCGCGGTACAGCGTTCTTCGTCAGAATATGGTATATTCTTCAGCTGTACTTACAGTAGTATACAACAAAAGGAGAATATGAAAGATAACTGTGGACAAAATTGTTTATACTTATTTACGATACAAAATAAAGATACAGTAACATGGAATTTGGGCTACAGTTTGCCATCGTCAAACATTACTGCAGTATAAGTAAGTTTGGAACAATTCATACCGAGAGTAGTGGGTGAGTGGTTAACGTTCTGGACTCACATTCGGGCATCCAGATTTGGATTTTCCATGGTTTCCCCAAAATCACTCAAAGCGAATGCCCGGATGCTTCCCGTTCCTAGTCACCAGGTCCATCATGCCTCTAATGACCTCGACGTCGACGAGGCGTAAAGCCAAAAGTAAAAAAAAGAAGGAACAATTCATGGTATTTAGAAATCCAGCTCAATAAAAAAACAGTTATTGAAAACTTCCAAGAGTCGCAAACTGATGAAGCGAATTAGAAAGCAACTGTAATAATGATCCTTGAAACAGAGTTAAGAATTGCTCATATGAAAGACAGAACAAGATTTAAGGACGTAATCAGATGATAATGCATTGTGACTGATATACCATATAACGGTTTGTACATTGTAACTAAATGTGCTAATTCCACGTGGTTTTTCAAAATAATTTCGTAAGTTTGATGTGGCATAAATACAAACTTTTATA
>JARYHS010012519.1:68043688-68083699 GCA_031002005.1 Vandiemenella viatica | reverse complement strand
TAATGCAGCAACTTGATACAAGATTACGCAATTATCCCGCTGAGTCAATAAACTTGCACGAATTTAATGTAATGTTTTTTTCAGGCTATTGTTTTTTTTTTAAAAGTTCAGATGTGGCAGAAATATTTCACAGTGGAGTGTCCTAAGTTTATATTGTTTATTAACAAATACTTCATATTTCATAATAAGAACATCATCTTTCCCTAATCAGTTTTGACCGCAAACACTGTTTGTTTTCCGAAGTAAAATCTGAAGATTAACAACCTGCCGAATAGTTAATAAAAGATTCCTTAGATTATTCGGAAGTTACAATATTTCTAGAATTACTGCGAAAAACGGAGCAACGTAGCTGATCCAGGAGGCGGAACAAGAATCAACTTTGCCACGCCACCACGCCAATCTGTTGATGTAGATAAACATAAATTTTCAAACAGAAGGTTGAACTACGTTTCAAAAAATATAATGTTATTGGAATGTCGTAATTGCTTTGAACTATCCTTTCGTAGTTCGTCGATTAATTATGTTACTGCTAATCATTTAAGAATAAACATTACACGTGCTTTATTTTAGTTCGTGCTAGGTAAGCTGGCACATTATTTCAGAAGAGGTTTAATGTAAAATTAGGAGCATTTTATTTATCACTCAGTGTTTCAAACAGATTTTACTCCAAGCATCACCTGGATACAACACATCGAACCATAACACATGAAACTAGCTATGGTAAAATTATAAATCAGGCATAATTACAATCAGCATATTTATTATTGAATTTATCTATATCCAAAAGATGCAACCCGTGAACATTTTTTCTCTAAAATTTCTGGAGACGTAAACTGAATTCGCGTTTTTTTTTCGTTTTTTTTCGGTTTTCGGTGTTATGTGCTGTTAGAAATATCCTCTTTGTTCTTAGATCCTAACTCAATGACGTATTTTGATACTGCAATAATAAATATTTTTGAATAAAAGTCCGTTCACCAACTGCGAAACATGGCCTACAACAAAGTTACTGCAATAATCAAGTTTGCAACAAGCAGCGCTACATTTATCACTGCAGTTGTTGAGTTTCATAACCCTGGTATTTTAGTGTTTGTAGAAAAAATCATTTATGTCCGGAGAATCGGTGATTGGATCTAGATAAAAGTGCCACCTTTAATTTTTTTTTATCAACGAAAAAATTGATGATCGCTTGCTTCCTTGTAGAAAGTATGTTCAGGAAACAATAAGTCATTCGTAACATATAAGAGCCACAATGAAACTTAATATATATATATATATATATATATGTATATATAACAGTCGATCATTCTTAAAATGCAGGAAAAATATGTTAATTATCTCTCCCTTGTTGTTTCTAATGTTTTGTAGTTTCTGGGACCTTCGCACTATCTGAAGTTCATACAGATTGATGGAATTCCGAAAGAAAATTTGTAAATATCTGGTATAGACTTTTCAAAACACAGTACTTTATGTAATCAGTACAACTAAAAAATTAGTCGTTTGATATATTCTTTAATTCGGTCCCATAGGGTCATTGTTTTAAAGAACTATCACCAATAAACGGACTACAATTTACGATAATATATTAAGTGTACAGAAACACATATGCTCGGACAATTTTTATTTACTTATCGTAAATAGTGTATACTATAACAGACTGAAAATTTAGGGAGATGGATGTTGTTGGTACAACCACGGATTTTGATTCAAATAATCACATATTTAAGCTACATAATTGCCGAAACGGACCATGTTTGTTGTCGTAAGACCGTTTTAAAAAAAATATTAAATAAATTTAATAAATTCAGGCTAGCGGCGAGAGTTTCACTTGGCCTTCTGCCGCTCTACGTGGTCATAAATTAGTGCTGAGAGGAGCCAGAATCATGGCCCGGCTGCGTCACTTACTGGCAGACATCAAGCTATGGTCAGCGGCCGACATTGCGCCCGCCGAGGAGGCTACCCGCGACTCGCCATGTCTGCAGCTACACTCCACGACGCGACCCGCTCCGAGCTGCGCACGCACTGCGACTGGCCGCCGCGCCGGCGGGGGACGGCGGGCCGGCCCTCATTGGGCACGCCCACCGGCCAATGGCAGCGCTGCGTCGCGCCGCAGGTCGCATGCGCGAGGTTTGATTGACCGGGCGCCCCTCCAACGGTCACCACATGCGTGATGCACTGGGTGCATAGCTCTCAGGCACTGAATGCAGCCGAAACCACCAAACCCTTCAGTTCCCTTTACTTCTTACGTCACGCACTGGGATGTTGCGTCTACGGATCCTCAGCATTAAGAGACTGATGCTGATGTCTCCAAATAGAAAATTTAACTAACTCAATTCCCATATGTAACAACTCTTGCTTCAAATTATTTGTGTGAAAGTATTAGAAAGCAATTCGTAAATGATGAATACCAGTTGGGTGTTCTCGCTTTTTACTGTGTTGATTAAACCGTTATTTGACTTTCCAAAAATATTTTTCATAGTTTTTTACATCACGAAAATTCAGTATTTTGGGAGTGGTAAAAAAGAAGTTTGGGTACATCCAACAATTTACATTTAATGATAGTGAAATGACCCTATACGATTTATTGCAGTATTATACAAATTGTAAAGACAGATTTCTTACCATAAATAATAATACACTTTAGTAGGTATAAAGGAATGAGAGCTATCGTGTTTAACTGTGAAAGAAAGGCTTTGAAGCTATTGTTAAAATGGTTCGATCTAGTCTACGACAATTAGATCGTAAATTATTAATGTCTAGTAACAAACAAAAGATCATCATCCATGTCTACTTTCACAGGATTTCTTAAAGAATGTGTCTTCGATCAAAACGTATTACTATTATTAAAAAGGAGAAATAATATTTCATTTCTAATATTTGTTTACACAAGCTCGTAAAGGGCTATGATTGTATCCCACCAGAAGACTCAAATATTAAATTCAAGAATGAATTTTCTTTATCATACATAGTGAAGTCAGATACGAAGTTGCTTCTTTTTTCCTCGATGTAATTTGTTGAAACTCCATTGTTACTAGGTCTGAACTCAGGAGGTGATTCTGAATGGTTTAGGCTGTAGTTTGTGATTCAGAGGTTCCACAGCTGGTAAATCAGAATATCTGCCGTTCCTAAAGAGTGAGGAATTAATGCATTACTGCATGATTATATAAATTCTAATTTCACCTTAAATGAAAAATTATTAGGTGGAACACATCTCACACTAAACAGGATAGTGACAATGAATAATGTTAATGTTTGCCCTTTGACAAATAAAATCAAGCTCATTAGATCTGCTTTGGAGTATTTTCGGAATATAAATAACACTGAGTTATGATATACGAGAAATGTTGTTGTACACTGTAGTTTTCTCCATACTATTTTCAGTTTACCTGTGTAAGAATTAGTTTGTGTATAATGTTTTTATTTTTTTTTACTTATGGCTTTACACCTCGTCGACGGCGAAGTCATTAGAGACTGGATGGGACTAGAGACAAGGAACGGGAAGGAATTCAGCCATGGCCTTCTGAAGGAAACGTCCCGGCATTCGCCTGGAGTGATCTGGGGAAACCATGGAAAACCCAAATCTGGATGCCCGGACAGGGATTCGAACCGGCGTCCTCCCGATTGCGAGGGGAGAACGTTAACCATTCACCCTGTGTATAATGGTCTCTCTGCTTATCTTCAGGGGGATATTTCAGGCAGTTAAAACAACAATAAAACTACAATTTGTCATCAGTGGTATTGATTGAGTAGTTAGAGCATCTCGACCTTTCTCAGATATTTAAAGGCTTGGAGAAAATTTATTCTAGCCCATTCTCTGCATCTGGTAGGTAACACCGTCATAAAATTGACAGGCTTTCTACTTTGTATACGTTATCCGCCAAAAAGTTGCGATTATGTCGACCAAACACGGTTACAAAACTACAGACGAAATGGCAGAGGATCTATGTGCTTCCAGCTTCTTTGTTTCGATCCATTGTGAGCGATCACATCCTTCTTGGGGTACTGTACTTTGTACTCGATTCACAGTTGGGGGTTCCCCTTCCTAACCGTGCGAAGATATGACGTGCGTAATGATTGTCTTTTTTTTCGTTTTCCTAATAGCCTTACGTCTGATCGATGTCTGTGTCATTAGAGGCGGGAGAAGATTCGGGTGAAGGAACTGGAAAGTATTAGGCTTTGGCTTTTGTAACAAAGATACGACCTCAACATTGGGGAATAAAAATCTGAATTGTTAGGACCGGGAATCGAACCCGCATCCTATCCGGACAGAAAGTTAAATACTCATCCATTCTCCCCTTTTAAAGAGACTCCGTCGAAATCCTTCAAAAACTTTTTATCGTATGGCATCTTTCCGAGACATGCCAGAGGAATAGTTTTGTTGCCTAGCGGCAAAGTTTTAAGGGGAGGAAGTGTTGTCATCTGTATACGAGAGTGTAAATATGTTCCATGTTTGAAAAATGTATTTTTTTTTTGTATGAATATATAGATTATGTTGCGGAGATTGGGGAGGACTCAGACATCACCTTGATGATTGCGGGAATTCGCCTAAAACCTGCTATCAGGATGGCCAGTACGCGAATGCCTGGGCCCATGCCCGGTCCCGTTGCACCTCCACAATCCAGTGTACGGCGACTGAAAACACTGAGCCACGCCGGCGGGTTTCAGAAACACTGAAGGAACAGGAAACTAAAAAAATGGTATTGTACACTTTATCCACTCTGAAACTTGGATAAATACACGGTAATTATGATCAGGCGGATAACAAGCATCGCTACGAAGCAAACAGTTACGTCAACCAGGCCCAGCTGACTCGGGTTCCTCAGCGTGGTAGGTGAGCGGTAACGCTCTAGCCTTGCATTACAGAGGTCACGGGTTCGAATAGCCGTCCAGCCTTCCAGATTTGGGTTTTCCTTGACTTGCCGAAACCAATCCAGATGAATGCCGGGATAGTAGCCTGCCTACCTCCAAAATAAAAATGCCATGGCTGAACTACTTCCCGTTTCTCGCCCCAGTCCTTTCCCCTCTCTAATGAATTCAGTGTCGATACTGAGCATGGGGGGATGAATGGTTAACGCTCTGGCCTCGCTTTCGGGAGGTCGCGGGTTCGAATCCCTGTCCGGGCATCCCGATTTGGGTTTTCCATGGATTCTCCAAATCACTCAGGGCGAATGCCGGGATGCTTCCTTCAAAAAGGCCGTGGCCGAATTCCTTCCCATTCCTTGTCCTCAGTCCCATCCCGGCTCTAATGACCTTAGCTGACGACGAGGCGTTATAAGTAAAAATAAAAAAAATAAAATAAAAAAATAAGTGTCGACCAGACTTAAAAATACCCCCTATAAAAGTATCCCTTCGCATGATGGGTGAGAAGATTTATCACCACCTAGCATAAATCTCAGTGATTTTTTTTCAGTAATTATGAAGCATCTGTTTCTTGAGTCAAAGAATTGAAGGTGTATAAGTAACTCGCACTACCTGCCAGAGTTGCGTCTTTGGAGCTATTGCGGGTTCGATCCTCGATCACGGTACCAAAATTTTGGATTCGATGATATCCTGTAGCAAGTCCAGGTGACTGATTCCATTGTTACTTCAAAATGCCAAAGTGGAATTACTTTTCAGCCATTATCTATAGTCATACAGTGTGGCGAATGAACTTGACATCTAACAGCACTAAAACTCTAATTAAAAAGTAGTAAACTGGTCAAGTGGGTGCCGAGCATCATGCAGTTAAGGTTCAGTAATCTAATGTACTTAACAAATATGGTTGTTAATGCTCCCCCCCCCCCCAAACCTCCTTCGAACGCAGCATCACGTTGCTGCTCTCTTTGTTTTGCTTAAGGCTTTACGCCAGAACAACGCTAAGGTCATTAGAGGCGGGAAAGGAGTGGTGGCAAGGGACGGGAAGGAATTCGGCAAAGGTCTTTTGAAGAAATGATTTGAGGAAACCATGGTCTGGCCTCGCAATCGGGAGGACGTGGGTTCGAATACCCGTCCGGGCATCCAGATTTGGGTTTTCCATGGATTCCCCAAATCATTCCAGGCGAATGCCAGGATGCTTCCTTCAAAAATGCCTTCCAGTTCCTTGTTCCCAGTGCCATCCCGCCTCTAATGACCTTAGCCGTCGACGAGGCGTAAAGCAATAAGTAAAAAAAAAAGGAAACCATGGGAAACCCAAATCTGGATACCCAGACGGGGATTCGAGCCCGTGTCCTCCCGAATGCGAGGCCAGAACGTTACCGCTCACCCACCACGCCACATATATACTGATGAGCCAAAATATTATGACCGCTATGCTTAAGAGCGTGGTCCACCTTTGGAAAGCAATACAGCAGTGATTTAACGTGGCATTGATTCGGCAAGTCATTGGTATGTTTCCGGCGGTAGCTAACACCAGATGTATCACACAGGTCAAGCAATTCCCTTAAATTACGGGGCGGTGATTTTTGCGCGCGGCACCTGGGCGTTCTGGCCTCGCATTCGGTAGGACGCCGGTTCGAATCCCCGTCCGGGCATCCAGATTTGGGTTTTCCATGGTTTCCCCAAATCATTCCAGGGATGCCGGGATACTTCCTTCAAAAAGGCCATGGCCGAATTCCTTCCCGTTCCTTGTCCCTAGTCCCATCCCGCCTCTAAGGACTTTAGCCGTCGACGCGGCGTAAAGCAGTAAAAAAAAAAAAAAAAGAAAGAAAAAAGGTACTTGGGAACGAATATACCGGAATCTGCGAGGCTGGTCGACTGTTCGCGTGCTACTGTAGTGAACATCTATGGGATGTGGTTGACGTACAAGTAGGGGACAAGGTAGTGGACGTCCACGCCTTATCACAAAATGAGAAGGTTGGAGACTTACCCGGTCTGTAAAACATGATATGCGTGGTTTGTGGCAGAAGCGTTTCGGAACATCCGAATTACTGCTGTATTGTACTCCAAAGTTGAACGAACTCGATATTAAGCAAGTGGTCATAATGCTTTGGGTTATAAATGTAGATTTAAAAGAAATACATACCTTTCTTTATGGTTGGTTTGCAATTTTATTTTACGTGCGACACGTATTAAAGCATTACGTAAAGATAAAAAGGCAACCATTCTTAACTTGCTACAACAGCCAGAGCGAAAATATCTCCGCGCATTTCCGACAGACATCATGACAAAACGGGGTTTTAGTTGTTATTGATGGCGAAATAACATCAAAATAAAATCTTTCGATCTCATCTTACAAACCATATCAGATGCATTTTCAGTATTTGCCAACTAACTACGAGAAATGTTTGATATTGTAGAGAAATCTGAAGTTCACAATTAGTAGAGACGTTGTAATATCGATAAGTATGAAATATGACTGACGCTCGGGTCTAAATTTCCCAGTGAATGATATCGAAAACATATTTCAGTCTTTTATTTGACGATTTCGAAACAATAATACAATACTCCTAATTGATTTAGATGATAACTCGATAAGTAAAGTACTTACATTCAATATAATCGAATAAAAAAATATTTGAATGTTTGTTTCTAATTTATTTCTTTGAGTACGGAGGTGGTGGACGCGTAGCTCAGGCAGTACAGCACCTGACTGCCGCCCGGAGGACCGGGGCTTGATCCCCGACGAAGCAGAACGAACGAAACGGCTCCTCCGGTCTACTCAGCCTGCCATCCAACGAGTACCGTGGAGGAAACTCAGAAAAAGGGACGGAGCGTGGCGCTGACCCCGTCACATTCATTCTAGTGCCGAAGGTTGTACAGGGAGTACGGAGCTGTACCTCCGTGAACCTTACGGGATGCGGCAGGAGCCGTCGGAACCCCGTGTTTGCTTTCTCGCTGGTCAAAGAATAAAATTAATGATCGCTGGATGTCAAGCCAGAGATGGAATGGGATTGTTTAACTGCTTGAAATGAAGGACCGCCTGTATTATAGAAAATAATACAAACAGAATTATTCATTGTAAAAGTTTAGAAGAAGAACGTTAAAGTGTTCTGTTTACGTAAGACGTAAACAGGTAAATTGTGGAAACTATGCAAAATGTGTGTCCAATAAATATTGAATACAAAAAGCAGAAGTATTTGAGAATTTAAAGCAAGGGAAGTGCCAACTTAAATATTATTAATTATTTATATTTGTGTTAGTGGTTCAAGGTCACTATTCAGGATTTTACAAAATCACGTAATATTACATGGTGTTGTAGAACAGTTTACGTCAGAACACAAGATACTATATTCCTTTGTCACAATTAAAAATTAGTAACACCATAACCCATGTAATATAATTTAACAAAAATTTAACTGCGTTGTAGGGTTTTGGGCCTACGAGATACATAACCTGTGCTGATATGAAGAGTGGAACCTACTCCAATAACTAGCTAAAGATTTGATACAGACAGATATAGTAGCGACGACAGTAGAGGTACGTTTCTACTGGGCTTGTGCTCGTGAACTTTCCAGCCGACGATTAGTATACATTGCATCACTGAGGCAACTGAAATACAACACTACATCCGAGAGACAGACTACAGACATCACTGAAGAAGCGTGTGTCACTCACGACACGCAATATTGAACCAACAAGCACTCTACGCTTGTGTAATCTTATACTCATTAGCCAGAAGAACAATACACCTTCACGTTTTTATCCTCATGTCTGTAATCGCATGCCAAACCTTCATATTGCAAATCGGAGGTGACTTTTGTTGGTAGTGAGATGGAAATGCTGGACGAATGGCTCCTTATTGGATCTCGATAAAGTAATAAAGTAGTAACCAACTACTGAATGCAGCAATGTTCTAGTTTGATTCCACTTCCGAAAAGACTATTTTTTCACTTATGGCTTTACGCTTCGTCGACGTGAAGGCCATTAGAGGTGGAATGGGACTGGAGACAAGGAACGGGAAGGAATTCGGCCATGGTATTTTGAAGGAAGCATTACGGCATTCGCCTGGGGTGATTTGGGGAAAACATGGAAAACCCAAATCTGAATGCCTGGAGGGTGATTCGAACCGGCATACTCCCGAATGCGAGGCCAGAGCGTTAACCGCTCCCCCACCACGCTCGGTCTCAAAGAGAAATTTTTCGCATCTGTGTTCCTCCTTCATTTGCCAGTGACATGCGGCTGGAAGTTTATTGCAAAGTCATCTTTCCACGACTGACACGTGATTGCAGTTGAAATTTCCATATCTGTGGGTCATACAGTAATCCACTCTCATTTCAGTCAATCTTCCAAATATTCTTTCTCCCCTACCTGCGTCCACTCAACTCTATCTTCATCTATGTCCTGTTCCACAGAGTCCTTCGATCTTGTATGTGATACCCTGATAGACCACCTTCGCGTCTTCTTACCAGTAGTATCTCTATTTCCATTTTGTGCCCCATCCACAGCAACGGTTATATCATTAGAATGTCTTCTAATGTCTCGATGTTTACGTTTTATCAGCTTTTTTAATTACTAATCTTATTCTCTCTTCTGACATTTTCTTCTCTTCTGTACCCTTCAGTAATCTTAAATATTTCCTTGTCGATGTTTTCAGGTTTCAGAACAGTGTTTTTTTCATTGGTTGGTATTCCATTTCATATAAGAAAATTTGTTCTTGCTACTCCAGTATCCATCACCAGAAATGTCCTCAACCATATAAAAGATTTATAAATCCTTTGTTACATTTTGCCTCTCCATTTTTCGATTGGTAGCACTGGTGGTCTCAAAACACACTTCAGCATCGCAGGTTTGTTAGCAACATCTCATATCGATTATGACCGAGAGTAACTTCTAAAAGTCGTTCCTTTTATCCGTTTCACTCGTGTGGCACCTGTTACTCGCCGAAAACAGAGAAAATGTTGTATGTGCTCTGTTGGTAGCGATTTGACGAGTATGCCTTGGAGAGTAGCGATTGCGAGGCGTCTGGTTAGATCGATTTGGCGCGCAGTGTAGGGTGGTGATGTCAGCGAGTTACTCGCGCCTCAGTGGCGGACACTGAGTCAGAACTGCCAGCCACGCGACCAGGCCGCCAGCCCCACACAATACAATATTCCATACTGCAGCATAACTTATAACTTTCTCTGCTGTGCTAAATACCATCAGAAACTTTTACAAGACAAAAGTTTATTAGCAATCATATAATCATGTATGGAAACTAGGGATTAGGGATGTAACGGATATCCGCATCCGCAAGTGTGGAACTTTCAAGTGCAAATTTAAATCCGCTTCCGCATCAGCAATATTTAACGCGGAAGTATAGCGGATGTTTTGAAAAATCTAAAAAAAATAATTTTTCCACCTCCGCATCCGTGAAACATCCGAATACGCGGATGCTAAGCACTGAACATCCGCACGTGCAAAGATGACATCCGTTACAACCTTACTTCGGATATAACTTAGGCCCGCTTCCACAAGTGCGGAACTTCCGCACAAAATCTTACACCCCGCTTCCGCATCCACTTCCTCACCCTCTTCCGCTTCCACTTCCGCATCCGAAACCTTTAATGCGGAAGTATAGCCGAAGTTTTATTTACATTACAATATATAGCTTACTCTTTTTCTCTTTATACGAGAATTGCCCCATCGTCGCTTAGCTAACACCAACGTGGTTGTTTCTTTTCTTACTTTACAGTAATTAAAGTAACAATAAACTGAACGGTGGCATTACTTAAGCACGAATTTACAAATTTGATCTCGCATTTAAAGTAAAGCGGTATATTCATGTTCACATTTGTAGGACATCCGTGTAGAACTACCGTTTGATGCTCTCACCCAATCACCCTACAAGAAGGCCTAGCAAGATGTTCCTAGTAGACCTTTCCATTCGTACTTCCTAGCGTCGCACCGTGTCCCTATCGCATACTTGCAACGTGTTTCCTCCAATCACGATTACACAACATAGCTTGTTGGACGGCGGGGACTCTTGTTGGTTGTCTGGTAGTCCAAACACATCCAACATGTCAGACTTGTAGTACTGCAGCCCCTTTCACAGCACAACAAGAGTCCTACATCGTGGGTCCTACTAACAGGACTGTGAATGAGCCGCTAGAGTGGTGGAAAGGCAGGAATTTATTTTATTTCATTTTATTTTATGTTTTGTTCCGACTTAACGCCTTGTCGAGGACATTAGAGGCGAGAAAGGACTGGGGGAAACTAACAGGAAGGAATTCGGTCATGATCTTTTGAAGGATACATTCCGGCATTCGCTTAGAGTGATTTGGGAAAACCATCGAAAACCCAAATCTGGATGCCCGGACGGGGAGTCAAACACGCGTCCTCCTGAATGCGTGTCCAGAGCTTGACGCTTGAATTAGTGGAGCTACGAACTCCGCAAAGTTCACATGACAAGGATTGTTTTGTTGGCGCGTTTGTAGATATGTAAATAATTTAATTCACTTTAAAATCATCCCTCGTCTTTTTTAGTTGAAATACGAGGCAAAAAATAAATAAAAATAGCAGTATTAGACGGAAAAAGACTTTGCTTATGCAAAATTTGTGATAAAACTATACTTATTTTGATTTTATTTTTGATAAAATGTTAAAATCTAAATAATTATAATTATTCCACCTCCGCATCCGCTTCCGCAAAACATCCGCATCCACGGATGTCAAGCAATGAACATCCACATCTGGTTCCGCATCCGCTAAGATGACTTCCGTTACAACCCTAGGAAACACGTTAAAATAATATTAATGACGTGGTAGCTCAGTTATACGTAAATGATACTCCAGATTTCTCCTGTTCACCTTCACGGAGAGGATTTGAGGGTGGGGTGGCAAGGACTGGGCCATGACCTCTTGAAGAAACCATCCAAGTATACGCCTGGAGTGATTTCGGGAAATCATGGAAAACCGAACGTAGGATGGGTTGACGGCAATTTGAAACCATGTCCTCCCGAATGCGAGGCCAAAGCGCTACCACTAACACACCAAACTCGGTCGCACTCTGCTGGAGTAAGACACAAAAAAGTATGTTTTCTATTATTCTCTAGTTTTATTTTACTGTATATTCGGTGGAGATCAATTTTGAGCACCATATCCAAGAACAAGTTTAAGTGCTATTTGAAAAATAATTAGATGAATGCTAACGACTCTTATGGAAAAACAATTTGACTATGAACAATACTTCGCATTATTCGACAGTCGGGAACTCCTGTTTGATGGCAGCCCCATTAGAAGAAAAGACAGGTCATGTGAACGATGTCAAAGAAATCACGCTCATTAGCAAATTCTTCTGACTTTGAGAAAATAACCGTCCCATTGTATTTGAAAAGCTGATCGTTAAGCATATTCGCCTTTGTCGCCTTGATGGATGCTTTTTCTTTTTTAGTAATAGGTTTCTTTTGTAGTCCGCTCTGTCACGAAAGAACAACTCCACAGAAGATAAAAGGTAAGTAACGTATTCTCTGGAGAGTTGACATTTCGCATTGCAAGAACAGCTTGTATCAACCGACCGTGTTCTCTCACTTACAATCACCAGAGGTAATTAGAATGAAGGATAACAGGCTTTCTCAAAACTATCGATGAAGAAAAACTATTGAGATAAAAATATGACCTGCTACGAATAGTTGTGGGGATGATGCGTGGGGGAGTAATTTGTTTAATTGTGATTTTCTATTCGTTTTTTGCAAGTAAGGGGCATGTGAGAGGCGAATGCGTGCGTTGGTGGCCTGTGCCCTTAATCTGTACACCTTACACACTTACATACCATGTGAAGACTTAAAGCGACAAGTACGTGTGTGTTATGACATACGAGTTCTTGCTCAATCTTACCGGTTCTTATTCAATCTTTGAGTTCATATTAGTATATTTTCTTTATCTTTAGTTATAATTTTCTGACCCAGAGAATATAGGTGGCTTCATTAATGGTTTTAATAATAGTGATTTAATATAACTGTTGTTATCGTTTTTTAAGAAAATTACCTCCAGTGTACACTGACCAGCCAGAACATTATGGCCACCTACCTAATGGCCAGTATGTTTGCCTTTGGCACGGATAACAGTGGCGACGCATCTTGGCATGGAAGCAATGAGGCCTTGGTAGGTCGCTGGAGGGAGTAGGCACCACATCTGCACACACAAGTCAAATAATTCCCGTAAATTCCGGGAAGGAGGACGATCAGCTCTGACGCAACGTTCAATCACGTCCCACATGTGTTCGATCGGGTTCATATCTGGCGAGTTGGAGGGCCAGCACAGCAATTGCAACTATCCACTGTGTTTTTCCGAACTGCTTCATCACACTCTTAGCCTTGTGGCATGGCACATTATCTAGTTGAAAAATGTCACTGCTGTTGTGAAACATGGTCATCTTGGTGAAGTGTACTTGGTCTGCAACCAGTGTACGATATTTATTGGCCGTCATGGTGCCCTGCACGAGCTCCACTGGACCCATGGATGCCCACGTGAATGTTCCCTAGAGCATAATTAGTTGTTCCCCTGGAAAACGACGGATTCGCACCCTCCCATCGGCATGATGAAGAAGGTATCGGGATTCATTAGACCATGCGACGCTCTGACACTGCGCCAACGTCCAGTGACGATGGTCACGTGCCCATTTCAGTCGTAGTTGCAGGTGTCGTGGTTTTAACATTGGCACATGCATGGGTTGTCGGCTGTGGAGGCCCATCGTTAAGAGTGTTCGGTGCACTGTGTGTTCAGACACACTTGTACTCCACTCAGAATTAAAGTCTGATGTTAGTTCCGCCACAGTTCACCACCTGGCCTGTTTTACCAGTCTGCCCTGCCTACGACGTCCGACATCTGTAATGAGGGCTGGCCGCCCAACCCCTCGACATTTGGACGTAGCTTCACCTTGGTTTCGCCACTTGTTGAAGATATTCACCACAGCACTCCTCGAACGCCCGACAAGTCGTGCAGCTTCCAAAATGCTCGTTCCGAGCCTCCGGGTCATCACAATCTGCCCTCAGTCGAACTCAGATAGATCACGCGCCTTCGCCAATCTTACGACGGATAGCACGCTTACTGATACTACATGCACCGTGCGTGTGTTTGACTAACAGTCATTCCTCGTCAGGTGACGCTGCTATCGCCTGGACGGGTTTATATCGATAGTAGGTAGGTAATCATAATGTTCTGGCTGATCAATGTATATTTAAGATGGAACATTCAGATTATAAGAATCGAGATTTATAGCCTACATCAAAAACAGAAAAATCTTCACAGGTCTTAGGTGTCTTTAATTAATGTAGCAATGCCTATGAACATATTTCAGAGGCAAAATTGGAATTCAGCATGTAACAGCCTCTCACAGAGGTGATAAAATATTTGTTTTTAAATTGACTAATATCGAAGCATATCTAATAAATCAATGCTTCTACCCATACATTCACTGCATTTTCCCTTACATTTAGAATACGACAGATATATAGCCTGGGCTCTCTTGTACGTTGTTACACTATCAACACTTAACTGGTCATCCGTGTAGATAGTTAATTCAGTACTTCAGTTAATTGGCTATCTCTAATTTTAACTGACAGACATCACAGAACCCTGAAAAGCAAAATTATCAAAAATAGAGCACAACCCATGATTACCATCCGACAGCAGTTTCATGCAGCAATAGGAGAATCGGTTTCCACTGGAACATTGCGTACAGAAGATCCACCGACATTGATATTTCGGAAGAGCAGATTCACAGAATCAATAAACTTCGGCGACCCGGGTGGTGTTTGGACCGTCGTAACTGAACACTGGAGCAGTGGAAATCTGTTCTGCGGATGATGAGTCGAGGTATACATTATTCCGGTCTGATGGATGTGTATGCGTGTGGCGTCTATCCTGGGAACGCCTTCTGTCAGCAACTAAGAAATTCGGTGCTGGTGGAGTGATGGTGTGGCGCTATTTCATGGTATTCGTCATAGGACCAATGGTGTTTTTCCATGGTAGTATGAACACAGAGGCCTATACTAACATTCTGGATAGTGAAAGGCTCCCAACATTGTGGCATGTGAACGGAATGGGCCCTTGTTATTTTAAAGGTTACAATGCCAGTTGCCTTGTTTCAAGGGTTAACGTGGACACAATGTTTGCCGATTGGACTAGCTCGCCCAGAGCCCCGACCTCAACATTGTAGAACATGTTTGGAACGAACTGGATGCTCGGGTGAAGACTCTAAAGTCCATTTCTCAGCTCATGGAATGGTTGCAAGAGCAATATCGACAAATCCCAGTCGAAGTCTGCAAACACTTAGACAGCTATTTCAGACAGGTTGACTTCTGTTATAGGCCGCAAGAGGTGGCCCTACAAGATTCTAACGGGGTGATAACAACCGACAAAAACATTGCGGATAGGTGAACAATTACTTTTTGGTAGACAGTGTATTTTTTCTGAGAACAAAGTCCACCATACTAGTTATTGCGTGTCTTATTTTACCTCCCGGCGTTATCTCACTACTGGGGTTCGCCTTTACTTACTGCTGTACAACTCTCTTTACCTACTGACTTGTAGCGCAGCCTATCACTGGTCTCAATAGGAAAGTACGTGTATCCGTCTGTATGCGAACCACTTCAATTATGCTCCATGTTTAATTGTTTGTAAAATTAGAGGCAGTTCCAGAAATTGCCCTCGGCTTATGGAAAATCTTCTAAATCCTTAATCATGTATCTGGTCTTGTTTCGACACACCATGGTTTAACATGAAAGGTTAAACTGTCCGGTCAATGAAATGGTGTTTTTTTTTTTTTTTTTTTTTTTTTTTTTTTTTTTTTTTTAAATGTGGCTTTATCGCTGGTCGTTATCGAGTACATTACAGTCGTGATAAGTGACGAAATGGCTTTTTGAAGGAACACCCCAGCATTTATCTTGAGTGATTTCGCAAAACCATGGCAAATTGTAAAGTATTTTTGCCAGATTGAGAAACGAACCCATGTCCTCCAGAACGTCATGCTCGAGGTCTCTGTTATTAAAACTTGAAGACGTTGTCAATTGAAGAGTTTAATATGCAAATTTCTTTATCTTGTTTGGCTTGAAGTGCTCATTCTGTTACGGAGTACTGGCATTCTACTTGGATAGCATTTAACTATTACTACTATTTTACGAGGAGAGCGCCAGTAAAACAAGTGCACTTGATTATATCACTACCTCCTGTGATAGTGCTTAGAAGGTTTCTTACAGGAAGAGAAACGAACATTTTTTTTTTTTTTTTTTTCGCCGCTGTTACTAAAAGTACTTACCTCTAGTATTGCTTGCAAATAGCTTTTTTATTTTGAGATTAGTTAGGCGTATATGAACACAGTTTTACTGAAAGTATTATTGAATCATAGTGCTTTGGGTACTAATTAATGCGACTACAATAAATTCGGTTAGAATTGGACGACAGCAACATCTATGTGAACTGGAACCTGTCACGGTGCTGCAGTATCCTGGTCGGAATATCTAACTTGAAATTATGTGAAGTGTTGATTTGATTTTGACCTACTAAATCCTTATCTGTAAGAGCACAAGACTCAACTTGCACTTTACCTGCTTTTTTCCATTTAGGATTTGTTTGACCTCGTTTAGAATTTAAAAGGCTAATGAATGAAAGTGGTTTGATCATCGAGTCATTAGAACTCATATCATCGAAGAAAAGGAATATCAGTGTATCATCAGTCAAATAGCCTTATCTGATCTAGGCAGCCACTATTTGTCGAAACTAGGTGCAATGACACGTAGACTTTGCTCTCTATATACTGATTTTGTATATGAAGCAGCACGTACTTTCATATTGAAATCAGAAATATATCGTCAATATTTTTAACAAATGCAGTGTAGATTCTTATGGTGAAGATAGCTGTACGTACTTTTCCAATTATTTGCCTTTTTCGAACAAGCAATTTTTTTCCATCTGCTTCCATCTATACGCCGCGTGTTGTGAATAGCTTACGCCTGAACATCGCCCAACGCAAACCCGCCAAACCTTTGTAGTACCAGCGCAGATCAGCAGGTGGAAGTAGTTGCTGCTGATCTACACTAGCGCCTACGTTGTGCGGCTCATTCTGTGACCTAATTTTCAAATCCAGAACTGTTCCGTCTTGTGGCTCAATGGTTAAGCCGGCTGACTGGAGATTGAAAGGTCCCGATTCGGCTCTCTCTCTTGGCGGGAATTTTGAAAGGCTCTTAACCCCACCTCTACCTCTGACATACCTTGTTATGTAATGTAAAGTATGCAAGAACGCTTTCGAGTTTCGGATTCCACCTTGAACTATAGGTACTCGGTATCATTACCGCCAACAATACCAGACGCCATTTCCTTTTGAAGCAAAAGAACAGAGGAAAATATACAGCGATTAATTTTTTAATTTGCTGTTGAATTACGCCATAAATTCTCGTTTCAACCAGCATTATATCAAACGTTATACATCTCCGATTTGCAAATAATATGATAAATAATTTTGACACTTTCCTTTGCCACCATTTTTGTGGCAAACAGCCAACAGTTGAAAGGAAACTTTATGGACAGCTGGTTCGTCCGAAAGAGAACAGCTTGTTGAAAAGCTGGTATGAAACTACGCACCTGTATTGTCATGCATAATGTTCATCTGAAGATAAACATGGTTCCAAAGTTTTTCGTAGAATGTTAAAAAAGTAAAATACACAGTCGTAATGATTCATTTTTTAAATATTTTGTTATTTTAGAAATAAATATAATCGTAAAAATTATGGTTCCCAAAGCTTTACCTTATGCAATAATTCGTATTTTATCCCCCATCCCCCACTACTTTATTGATTCATGTGACGGTTATTGCAGTTCAGCTCTAGGGGAACTACTAGTTCACAAAAGTATGAGTTAGTGTAAAGATGTAAGCTTAAATTAGCTGTATATACTGAGAAGCTTCTTATGCAGAGAACATTTCCGTTCACCGTCGACTGGAGCCACCTAGCGGCGGTGTGGCCAACTACTGTGACGACGCAAAACATCGCTGTACGGGGTACAGCGTTCATCGTCTGAATTTGGCATATTCTTCAGCTGCACTTATTGTACTATTCATTTTGTTAGCAACAACAAGAGGAGAATACGAAAGAAAACTTTGGAAAAAATTGTTTATACTTCATTACGATACAAAATAAAACTACAGTAACATGGAATTTGGGTAACAGTAATGTTTGCCATCATCAAACATCACTGCAGTATAAGTAAGTTTGGAACAATTAATACCGATCATGTGGGTGAGCGATTAACACTATGGCTTGGCATTCGGGAGGACGGTGGTTCGAATACCCGTCCGGGCATCCAGATTTGAGTTTTCCATGGTTTCCCCAAATCACTCCAGGCGAATGCCGGGATGCTTCCTACAAAAGGGCATGGCCGAATTCCTTCCCGTTCACCAGTTCCTTCCTGCCTCTAATGACCTCGACGTCGACGAGGCGTAAAGCCAAAAATAAAAAAAACGAACAATTCATGGTATTTAGAATTTCAGCTCAATAAAAAAAAGCAGTTATGAAAATGCAAACTGATGAAGCGAATTAGAAAGCAACTGTAATAATGGTGTCTGGAATTGCTCGTATGAAAGACAGAATAAGATTTAAGGATGTAATCAGATGGAAATGCATTGTGACTAATATACAATATAACAATTTATACATTGCAATTAAATGTGGTAATTCCACGTGGTTTTTCAAAGTAATTTCCTAAGTTTGATTTGGCACTAATGCAGACTTTTATAGCTGGATTTTTTTTTCATTCCTTAAATGGTTAACCATAATCGTTATTTACAAAACAATTTCAACGTACAGACAGCGTCTTACTATAGATCTACGAGAGTATTTATTGTTACCAACGCCGTTGTCCTGAAAAATAGTTTTTAGAAACAAACTTTGCAAACCTACTAGTATTTAGTTATCTTGACTGAGTGAATATTAAGTAGAAAATATCACCGGATAAATATCATGTAAATGTCTTAGAGGCGTATTACCTCCGATTGGAATAGCAGAGAAATATTAAGGAAATTATTGATTGACTGAGGTACAGATAATGACAGAAATTTAATTAGTGATTGAAACTGAGTCTGAAACTAGTCTGTGATAAAATTTTAAGTTTAGCTATATTTATGACTGTGTAAAGAAAAAAGTTAGTACTAACTGAAATCATGAACCGAGCGTAGTGGGTGAGCGGTAACGCTGTGCCTCGCATTCGGGAGGACGCGGGTTCGAATCCCCGTCCAGCCAACCAGATTTGGGTTTTCCATGTTTTCTCAAATCATTCCTGGTGAATACTAGGATGGTTTCTTCGAAAATCCATGGTCGAATTACTGCCCGTACCAGATCCTTTCAGCCTCTATTGGCCTCGAGGTTGACGGGGTGTAAAGCAAAATAATAATAATAATAAGCCATACCTCGCTTTAGCGGATGATTTGGTGATACTAGCAGAAGATGAAGAGACTGCCTTCAAACAGGGTGAGACCATTGAATGAATGTGCAGAAAAAATAGGATTACAAATTTCATTCGAGAAAACTGAATTCACATGTTCAAACACAGAAATAGCAACTTTGAGAACAAAATACGGTAAATTCAACAGGGTCCCATACTTTAAAGACCCGGAGAATTCATCTAACCGACAGGTCTTGAGAAAATCTCACAGCAAAATCGCCTCCAAAAAGCAAAAAAAAGCATTAGGGTTAGTCCTAAATCTCTACAACAAAAAAAAAAAAAAATCAATGTCAAGACAGACGAAAATTCGGCATTACAACACAGTCATAAAACCAACAATCCTCTATGCAAGTGAAACATGAACACTTAACAGAAAACATGACCTTGAAGAAATTAAAAAAGTAGAGAGATAAATCATTAGAAAAATTCTAGGAACAAGACTCACTAAAGATGGTTACCGACTACAATCAATCAAAACAAAAGAAAAGTTTTCAAACATCGAAATTGACGAATGAAATTCTTTGGTCACCTTAAGAGATTACCAGAAAGTCGATTGACAAAAAAGATAATAGATTATGTAACTACACTTTAAAATCCAACACTTTGGCTGAATGATATTCGGAAGGATCTTAAACGTTCAAACATAGGAGCAACAGACATCTTAGAAAGAGACATCTTCAGACCAAAGTAGACAAATTGGAAGTTATTGGAAGTGGGATTCCAACCTGCGTCCTCCTGAATGCAAGTCCAAAATGTTTCCGCTCTCCAACCATACTCGGTTTCTACGTCCCTACTGCCCTTTGTTCTTCTTGAACGATTTTGGCGCACTCTTTACACTTCATGCGTCTAGCTCGGTGGATCTTTCCCATCTATGCCTATTTGAACATTCCATATTTTATGAATGCTACAGTCTTTTCGCTTATTTTCAATGAAATGTATGAGATAAGTTCTAAAAGATTCCTTGGAAGTTTTCTCAAGTCTAAACATAATCCTTTCATTTTTCCCTCAGCACTTAGCCACTGACTATGCAGATGCTATTTCGGATTTACGATCACCTGTTCCAAAAGTCGTTGAAATGTCATCCAATTTGACTGGCTAGTTTGTAACAATAAGATCTAAAATGTTTTGACGAACGTTAAGACACCTGTTGGTTCAGTGACCAGCTGTTTTGGGCGATAATTGGAAAAATGATCGAAACGATCTTCACAGGCTATTATATCCATGACATCAGCTTTGTAAACGTATTTGACTTTAGCGTTACAGGACAAATTTAAGTCATCTATTAATCCGGAAGTCATCAGACTACACTACGTACGAGGGTCAATCAGAAACTAATGTTACAAAGCCAATATTCCTGGAGTGTCGTCCGTTGTAGAAAAGTTAGTAGTGTGTGGTGATTCTAAGACATGCGGATGGCAACTGTGCGGAGTTTTAGCCACCCACCACCTCCAACGCGAGTTGTAGGTAAACACAACTGGCGACTCTTTTTTAAAGCTGGTATCGCTCAGTTATTACATTTCTGTTGGTGAAAATTTAACCTCGGCTGAAATTCACAGGCACCTGGTAGAGGTTTGCGGAGAGACTGTAACGTCTCGTCAGCATGGAGCGGAATGGTGTCGAAAGTTTGCTGCCGGTGGAGAAAACGTCACCGATGAGGATCGCAGTGGCCAAACCAGCACGGTGTCAACAGCCCGGACCTCGCTCCAAGCGACTTTCATCTTTTTCCTCACTTAAAGGAGCACATAGGAGGCCGACGATTCGTTTCAGCCGAGGAGGTGAAACAGTTCGCAACAACGTGGCTCAACATGCGAGGACGGGATATTACCAGGAGGGATAGTTCAAACTCATCCCACAAAGCGACACGTGCCTAAACCGATAGGGAGAA
Source organism: Vandiemenella viatica (assembly GCA_031002005.1). Lineage (NCBI taxonomy): Eukaryota > Metazoa > Arthropoda > Insecta > Orthoptera > Morabidae > Vandiemenella > Vandiemenella viatica. The sequence continues at coordinate 68,062,491 of JARYHS010012519.1, read as the reverse complement.
AGTGTCGAAAAATATCCAAATGTATGCACTATTAGTTGGCTGTATGAAATAAAATGTACACGTTTGTAATCTCAGTTTCTGATCACCTCTCATATATTGTTTGACAAGATTCAAATCGGCATCTGACTGTGGACCATTTCTCGAAACTTCTTCACCTGTTCGATATATGCCACTGAGTGCAAATTTCAGGGTGTTGAACCAACTCCACGTCTGTCAGCGCAGTGTGGCAAAACCATGTCTCAATGTGGCCCTTTTCCTTCTTAACGTGTCTACCGATTTCTCCATTTTGCACTGTCTTTAACCAGGGATACCCCGAATTGAAATTAGCTGTAACAAAGGCCAAGTTGAATGGCGTCGTTCTTCCTAGAAATCGTCTTCAATTAGCTTGAATTTTAATTCTACCAGAAGTGTTATAGTCACGCTAAAATGTCTATTTTTCATTATTTTCACACCGATGGTTACCATAATGCAACGTCTTGAGATATTTTCGTTTCGATACTTGTTCAACCGGCTTATCCCTAGCCATTACTTTATAATTTTGATTTTCAGTATATCCTCTTTCCCTAACGTCGTAGTCTCTGTCCACCATTCAGTTCCATTTGTTCTTGTATGGAACAAGCATGTGAGACTCTCTAATAGGGCAATGAGACTTCTTCTCTCTTTCACACTTCTATACCTTCGTCGCTATTATTTTTACTCTTTGTTATTAATCTACATTGTTCGTGGTCAGTCTTATGGTGCAAAGAGCTTTGCATTCTTTGCGTTTGAAGATAGTTCATATATTCTCTGTGCCCTATTCCCATCCAGTAATTGTTTCTCAAAGACGTCCATAGATCTTCAGTAATTATTTTGAGAATGAAAGACTTGGTGGAAAAGCTGAAAGGAGACCTATTACGACTAATATATTTTTCGTCAATAATGTTTAAAGCTTCGAGTCACTCCCTACAAACAAAAAGACTGAGTTTCAGAAATTTCAAGTCTCTTTCAGTTCTTATGGATTTTTAGGACTCGTCAAATTAAATACTGCTCCATCATAGAGAGAATCTCTTCAGAGCAGCATAAAGCTGTAATATTTGAATATTAACAATTTTTCTGTTAAGTGGGCAGTATTGAGTGGGTATTCTCCAAAGGCTTTTAAACAATAAAATGATACGGCCTTCTGAATACTCAGGTAGTTTCGCGGAATTTAATTAAGGTAGTATATCTCAGTTACAGCTTTTAGTCACCATTTTTCAGTATTACTCCTCAATTATTATGTAACGTATGTTGGGGGGGGGGGGATACTTGCTCAAACAACCGTAATTATAATAATTTTTATATTATTTTAGTCTTTACGCCTTGACAACGTTGAGGTTATTAGAGGCTTGGAAGTAAAGAACGGAAATGAATTCGGTCATGGCCATTTTGAAGGGGCCATAACGACATACGGTTAGTGCGCTTTCGGGAAACCATGGAAAAATGAGACGGAGATTTGAACCCAAGTACTACCGCATGTCAGGACTAAGTGTTACCGTTCACCCATCAAACTCGGTAGCTTTAAATGAAACTTCGTTTCATATCATGTTACAGTGTTCCTAGTGGGGTCACATTCTTGGATCGTCATATATGCTTTCTGTAGTTTGGAAGACAGTTGCCATACCTTGCTTCATATTGCCGAATTCGAAATGAAAAGACATAAAAGCAAACGAAATTAGGAAATTACTTTTAAATTTGTCGTGAACCCCAATCTTAAAATTTAATTGGACACATAGTACTAACTATTACTATTACTCTGCGATTCACTAAAAGTGTGTGGCAGAGGGTGCATTGCACCTATCCGAAAGGGTAATACTTTGGAAGGGATATACGGGATATGGTAGGAGGCGCCCATGGGCTTGTGAGGAACCATCCCAGCATTCGCGTGGAATGATCTGGGAAAACCATGGAAAAACCAGATCAGGATGGCCGGAGAGCTTCATCGAAAGCTACTCCTGTAGGATTTTAAGTTTACTCGCCCGGTAAATCCTTTCTACGATGACGCAATTGAAACTTACCGAAATTCAAGCCGTGTGGTACAAAATTGTCAATAACACTGTACCTACAAATGTGAGATTATTTCGAATCCATATGAAATCTACAGTTAGATGTGATACATATGGGAATACTGACACACTAATTCATCGTTTTACTTGTGGAAAGGCTGCACATATCTGGAATTGGACGAAGCATGCAACGGCAACTCTATTAGGAACTTCTCCATCTGAGGTTACATGCGAGATTCTAATACGACCAGACATCAAGACCATGCCACCAGAAAAACATAACTCTCTGGTCTGGGTCTTAGGACAAGCATTGTACAATATTTTAATAAAAAAACCTAAGGATCTAGATGATTATTTATCCACACTTAAAATAACACTTTGGAATTTAAAAAAATCAACGAGGTACAAACGCCACTTCGGAGCATATCTGGATGGACTTCTTCTCCGTGACCAATCTTGATGACGCATATAGACCCTTCATTTGACCAGAGTACTCATATTGATGTTTCTGTAATGCAGAGTGTATTATGAAACTTAAATCTTGTAATGTAGAAATGTTGTAATGTTATAAGGTTTCAATAAACCCATTGAATTAAATAAATAAATAATAAAAAAACAACGAAGTTTTCAATGTATTTTTACTGCTAGAGTGAATCGTGAATAGAACAATCGTGTAGTGTTAGTAAGCGTCAGAGCATTGTCATATCAGCGGTTTGGGGAACAATTCTAACATTTAAATGTGATGTAAATTTTCTAAAATTGAAGCTGAGAATGTAATTGAAGTGACAAGGGAGTGTAGATATATGTTTATGTCATTCGCGGATATGCTGGAAGTTTTCGTAATTCAGAAGTTGCGCTAAAACACCTGAAGATTGATCCGGGCCTGAATATTAGGGAGAACTCCAGGAGGTGATAAAGCGGAGATAGAAGTGACGGCAGATGAGTTTGCTGTCAAACGTTGAAAGAAGGCGGATGAGAAAAAGATCGCCTCTAGCTTTTTTCCGCATTTAATATATCATGATGAAGAGCACTCACATTGTAATTCGGACTTCTCCTTGTGATGAACGACTACTTCCTTTCAATCATGCTTTCGCCTTTTATGGAATTATAAGATTGACCCTATTATTTAAAACCGTTGTACCAGATTAACAATATCATCAAGTAATTGCAGCCGAGACTTGTCACTTTATTGAATATTTTCCCTGCTGTAGTTACAAAAATTAATGCACGTTTTCACATCACCAGGAAGAGCACTTAAAGTTCATTTAACGTTGATTCCCTAGACATACAATAGAATGAAAGGTTACATTGACACTCTGAATAGTTCAACATATACAATCGATATTTGCACATTTAGCTAGATCAAGAGACACTATTCAGCTCTAGGAGAAGAGACATTCTAGGTCAACTTGCTTACTATTTTACTCCTCGTCGACGTCGAAGTCCTTAGAGGCGGGAATAGGCAAGGTGTAAGGAACTGGAAGGAATTCGGCCATAGCCTACTGAAGGAAACGTCGTGGCATTCACCTGGAGCGTTTTGGGGAACCCATGGAAAACCCAAATCTGGAGGCCCGGACGGGGATTATAACCTGCGTCCTCTAGGTCAATCTAACGAAATCATATTATCCTGGAGATGCAGCAAGATACTGGTGTTGCTAATCAACTGAGCTTGATTTTTAGTGATGGCTGGAGAGTTCATCCCGGCTAACGTATTTTCTAGAACAGCATACTGAGCCCTCTTCATGTTTCGTGATCTATATGTTGTATGAACTATTTAAAAAAAAAAAAGCTACCTCAAATGAGCTATGGCCGATCTTTAGCACAAGGCTGAACACCAAATGAGAAATGAGCAGTGATTGAGGTCGGCCGAGGAAACTTTGCTTGTTAAAGGCTCGCTTTAGCGGCCAGTGACAGCTGGAGGAAGAGCCAACACCCTTCTATCAACACTACCATGTTTTATGAACGTCAAGAAATGTTACGTGGGTGCGCAGACTTCCGCGGTCGTTGTCAATGTAATCTTGGTTGTCCGGGTTGAACCGCGTCAATTTGTTGAAACCTGACGTTTCGGCCATCATTTTGTGGCCTTCTTCAGAGTACTGTCACGGCTGGAACTGCTGCCGCCTATATATAGCTCCCGAAGAACGCGCTAGCCGTTTGGAGTGACGTCACTCAAACTACCGCCGCCAGCGTGGCCGGTCCGATGGGGGCCTGCGTCCCGCGTTTTCCTGATCAAGCATGACCATATTTGGTCAAGTTGTAGCCCGCCGTCCGCGTTCATATTATCTGGTCGTTTTTTAATTTCCAATGCTTCTCTGACACGCCGGGGCCACCATCTGCTTTCTTGAACCAATACACTTGTGTCATTGAATAAAATTGCGTGCCCACTGTCAGCAGAGTGTTGCGCTACAGCTGATTTGCTGACGTCATTATTTTTAAGATGTCTCATATGTTCACACAGCCTTTCCTTGACTGTCCGTCCAGTTTCGCCGATATACACTTGGCCACAGCTACAGGGTATCTGTTATACGCCCGCTGTCTGCAACTTCTCCCTCTTGTCTTTGACTTTTAAAAGCACATCAGAAATCTTCCTAGGCGCTCTGTATATTGGACGGATAGTTTTCTTTTTTAAAAGACGGCTGATTTTATCCGTCACCCCGTGGACATAGGGTTATACTGCCGTGGATCAGAGGTCTCTTATATAATGCCTTTGGGTTATACTAAACGACGTCATACGGACCCACGGCAGTATTACCCTATGTCCACGGGGTGACGGATAAAATCAGCCGTCTTTTAAAAAAGAAAACTATCCGTCCAATATACAGAGCGCCTAGGAAGATTTCTGATGTGCTTTTAAAAGTCAAAGACAAGAGGGAGAAGTTGCAGACAGCGGGCGTATACCAGATACCCTGTAGCTGTGGCCAAGTGTATATCGGCGAAACTGGACGGACAGTCAAGGAAAGGCTGTGTGAACATATGAGACATCTTAAAAATAATGACGTCAGCAAATCAGCTGTAGCGCAACACTCTGCTGACAGTGGGCACGCAATTTTATTCAATGACACAAGTGTATTGGTTCAAGAAAGCAGATGGTGGCCCCGGCGTGTCAGAGAAGCATTGGAAATTAAAAAACGACCAGATAATATGAACGCGGACGGCGGGCTACAACTTGACCAAATATGGTCATGCTTGATCAGGAAAACGCGGGACGCAGGCCCCCATCGGACCGGCCACGCTGGCGGCGGTAGTTTGAGTGACGTCACTCCAAACGGCTAGCGCGTTCTTCGGGAGCTATATATAGGCGGCAGCAGTTCCAGCCGTGACAGTACTCTGAAGAAGGCCACAAAATGATGGCCGAAACGTCAGGTTTCAACAAATTGACGCGGTTCAACCCGGACAACCAAGATTACAAGAAATGTTACCTTCAGATGTCTATGAGACGAAAGTGCTGATGTGCATCTACGTGTGTTCGCCAGTCGCTGGTATATTTACAATAAATGTTACTGTAAAAAAGAATTCGTCGTATGCAGCCTAAGTACTCAGTTGGTTCTTACCTGCGACAGTAGACCATACACATAGTTGACAATACAGATGAATAGAATTTCTGTCCGAAAACAACATCCTGTCTGCCTCTCCTGTTTCCAAAAATAAATTTAAAATTGGTAGTGCGACTCTTTGAAGATATCAGAGGTCTCTTATATAATGCCTTTGGGTTATACTAAACGACGTCATGGACTATTCATTCAAACCTTACTACAAAGCACCATTTCTAAGCCGATGCAAATGAATGTTAAACTAAAGTATTTTTATTTCTCGCCCATTTTATGAAACCAGTAGCCTAGCATTGTTGTACCGAGCGTGGTGGTGTAACGTTTAGCGTTCTGGCCTCGCATTCGGGAGGACGGTGGTTCCAATCTCCGTCCGGGCATCAAGATTTGGGTTTTCCATGGTTTCCCAAATCACTCCAGGCAAATGCCGAGATGCTTCCTTCAAAAGGCCATGGCTGAATTCCTTCCCATTCCGTTCCCCCCCCCCCAAATCCTTTCCCGTCTCTAAAGACATCGCTGTTAGAGAGACGTTAAGCAGAAGAAAAAAAATTTGTTGTCAGCCTGTTAATGGGCTTCATTACAAATTCTGTTTGAATTTGAGCACTGCTAGTGTTATGAAAAGAACGATCTGATCTCTAAATTACTATATTTTTCAGTTCATGGATGGAGATGAAAAAAGTACACTAAAGGTGCCTTTAACATCACGTAGTACTGGCAAAGATGTATATATTTTAAGGGCAATTTTAATTTTGATTCTTCTTAACAGATGTAGCAACTCTCTGTTCAGAAGTCACATAAATTTTTGTTTCCGAGTTGTTGAAGTACCAACACAGGAACGTCAACTACTATGTCGTGTTTGAAATGAATTCAAGAACATTTTTCATTGATTTTCACTATATTACAACATACTGCTTTACAAACTATATTCAGTTCATTAATTATAGTATGTTCAAAGAATGTGTTGTCACTGTTCCATGTTTATAGACTGCAGAAACGATCTGGAATGCACCAAATAAAAAGTCTTTATTATTGAATTTATTTATTTATTTATCGTATAGCTAATCAATTAATGTAATACAGTATATACAAATATATACAACGATAAGAACGTTGGTACCATTCACAAATCGATGTCCAGTTGTTGCAGTCAGTCTAAGAACGAAGGTGTAGTGTTGATATCGTCTTGGGGTGGTCCAACTTACTTCCTTAGAGGGCATTCAATGATGATGTGCTTCACTGTTTGCGAAGTAGCTCCGCAGTCATAGGCAGGAGAATCCCGAAGTCACCACTTATGGAACATGGCATTGTGTTTGGCGTGGCCTGTACGTAGCCCGTTTAGTTTAAACCAATGGTCTCTCTGGAACCACGAAAGTCCAGATGTATGATCTTGAATACCTTGGTGTTTCACGAATGTAGAGTTGCAACTTTGTCGCCATTTTTCCTTGACACTGAAGTCAGGAACATCATGCCATAATGGATTCGTAGATTTAAGACTAGTGGAGTTGGGGTGTACGTCGTTGAGGACCTAGTGAATTGAGAGATCATGTGGATGGTCAGGATGATGTAACTTTCTTCACTCAGGTGGCTTGGCTTCTTAACATCTCACACTGGAGGTGGTATGTTACTGATGATACGTAACCAGGAAACAGGTGTTGATTTTAGTGTGCCAATTAGTACTCTCATGCACTCGTTTAGATTAACGTTAATTTATCTAGTATGAACAATACGTTGCCACATTGCATAGTACTCAGCTACAGGCTTAACCATGGTGACGGCAGTTCATCGTAGTGAGTCTGCATTAGCTTCATCATAATGTTGTTCCGTGTCTTAACTTTCTGACTTGTATTAACAACGTGTTTTATGAACGTTAATAAAGGCTCTAAGGTGATGCCAAGATACTTAGGATAGAAATTGTGTGTAGCTCTTTGATGACAAAATTTCACTTTGAGCTGTTGATGTGCTATTCGATTACTCAAATGAAATGCGCATACTTCTGGCTTCATCTGGTTTGGATAAAGTCTCGACTTCATATAGTGTGTATTCAGCGTTGATAAATCATTTTAGAGGAATACTTTCTCCTTCCTCTAGTATGGTAATTTGCACAGGAAGAAAATGGACGATCCTGGTACGAGAAGATAACTCTCCCACATGTTTTTAATGAAGATATTAAAATAACTGGAAGAGGTTCTATGCAAACCATTACCGCCGACGCCAGCTTCACACAGCACCAACAAAGAAACATTTGCAAGAATGGAGCTGGAGTCTCCTCGACGTCTCGAAGCAATCATGAAATAGTGTGGCTGCTGTGCTAAGTGTGCTAAGTGATGCCAGCGACTGTGGCGCCTTGTATGTACGGATATCTGATTTTCCAGCTGTCGTCAGAACGGTACAGGATAACTGCATCTTCCACCAGCAGCAACAACCTGAGAAGACAACCAAGGATCCCCACTAACGTCAACGACGACTGCTACGGTAAACGACGAGATGACCTGCCTGCAGAAGAAGTAAGCCTGCAGGAAGAAACCTTTAATCTCAACCATCCATCAATGTTTCAGATGTCGACATTTGGGCATCACGCTTCTGCCTGCAAGAACCAGGTGCGGTACTTATAATGTAGATGGAAGCACCATGTAGCAGAATGTGTAAGATATCGACGGGACACGATGTGTTGTAACTGCGGTGACCCGCATGCCTCATGCTAAGTAGGATGCCCCGCGAGAAGACAATTTCAATCGACCAGAAACGACAAAACGAAAAGGAAATCCAACATGGAAAGAGCGGCCTCCAAGCAGAACTGGCTGAAGCAAGAAAAGAACAGGCGACATAAGACACACTCGGTGCGTCAATGCAGCACAATCTCCTCGTCAACCAGCATTTGGAGCCACCTCAAGCCAGGAGACCAACACTGTACAAGCAAGTTAGCTGTGAGGAACAATACAACTGCTGTCACGATTACCTTGCCAGTGCCAATCTAAGCATACTGATATAACAACTCACGCAGTTAGTACGTATCAACCATGATGCAAAAACCCTACAATTGAAAATCAATGTGGCTCTCATATTCAAAATAGAATATAAGTATTATAAAAGTAAAAAAATAAATAATCATTTTTTACATGTACACAGTGGCTGAAAAGAGCTGAAAGCCAGGGGGGATAGTAGATACTGTGGTATGACAGAGTCACCCACAATGAATATAATTAAATAATTAATTAATATTCAGATTTTCTTTATAATATTCAATTATGTAAGTTGTAAATATCATAAATAATAGGGATATTGCATAGGTAAATAATTGTATATTAAACCCAGGCGGCCAGAGTTATCATTATTATAATTTTAATTTCTACAAAACTTGCTGCTCAGTAATATAGTGGATATGGGAAGCTGGAACTGCCATTTTCAAACGCTCAGAGACCGGGACAATGGCAAGTCTCGCCGAAAGACAGGCGCCTTAACTCAAAAAGCAGAGGACGCGCGCGGACCGTTAGTTGGAGGGTCCACCGACCTCGCACCCCCCGCCCTGGTGTCTTGAAGGTCGACCAGAATAGGCGCGAGCGGACAGCAAATACCAGCTACGATATGAAACACGTGATGATGGACATATATCAATGCACCAATCGTGAACGTTTATAGGGGTTCACAAATGTTAATTCAAGGGATTCTGTTGCATGTGGCGAGTTGGAGACGACTTTTCCGAGGAAGAAGAGAAGAGGCCATTTTTGACTGTACTTGCTGTCGGGACGAGCCACTGTGCAGACGTGTCAGCCGACACGCTCTCGTCCGGTGATCAGTGACTGTGTCTGATCACACTTTCTTGCTCTGGGGAGCTAGAAGTTGTATGGCATGCCTGCCATAATCTGGAAGTTGATGTGGTAACGTTGGCGAATCCACTATCCTGGCTTTCGCAGCTGCAGTGGCACTGTGCGTGTCACACTTCATCACGACGATGAAATTATGGTAAAGTACCGACGCATACGGTCACAGTTGACGAGACTTGCGAGCCCTTAAGCGGCACTGAGATAAGACTCTGCTCCCGTTATAAAATCACTGAGCTAGCTAATTTTCACGTTTAACTTCAAATTCTAAGCATCTTGCTAATTTGTGTAAATTCAAGACGAAGCTTTTAACTTTATATGGCGCCCCTGGGATACTACTTTTGTGGTAAATGTTAACTTCAATTTGATGGCCTGTGTTGCCACGTTGATAATATGTTGACTTTGCTAATTGTTGAAATATTTAATTCAGTTTTATGTTTGCTTTTCATCGGCGGATTGTAAACGTCGGGTATTGCTTGTTTTTGTTGTCTTTGGAATATGTTTTAACGTAAAGTTAACTATTACCCGGCCTTGTATAAGCCATATGACTCAGTAAATTGGATATAATTTTGTGTAAAATATTCATGGTTCTAGTTCACCTTTTTGCAACCATTAAAACATTATCATTTTCATATTCATATTTAATAACTCACGTATAAAGGTATGAAGGTAAGGTAGGTGTTGGAGATAATAATCACCACCCCCCCCCCTTTTATACAATACTAACGACTCAGCAGAAGCAATGTTTGTCAAAACAATTTTAATATAATACTGCTCTAAAATTTTTTGTGTGTTGCTGGTTTTAAAACTGCCAACTTTAATTACACATTAACCATTCGTGGATTCGGAATAAAATTGAATTGAGCGCACATACATAGGTCTCGTGCTGTAATACGAATAAAATTATCGATACTGCACAGTAAAATTATATGAAAGTTGTGTTTTTACATCAAATTTATCTCAAAAAGAGTAATTGCAATGCACAATACAGTGTTAGTGATATCAAACACCGTAAAAATTGTCTGCCGGTTAGGACATCACGCAAAAGGCAGTGGAAAGAGTTTAACGAAACTCCAAGTAGTGATAGCTAACGCCATAGAGTACAAATTACAAAGTCTCGGAGATACACAGTCCAAAAGTTTAAACCCTTTTTGTTTTGTTTCTGGATTTACGCCTCGTCGACGTCGAGGTTATTAGAGGAGAAAAAAAACTGAGGGCAAGGAGCAGGAAGGAATTCTGTCATGGCCTTTTGAATGAGCCAACCCGGAATTTGCCCGGAGTGGTTTGGGAAAATTATGGAAAACCCAAATCTGGATGCTGGTCCAGCCATAGTTTTGGAATTTTTCTGTGTCTTTGCACTGAACAAGCAAATACTACTCATTTCAAGAAATTGTATCTACATATTGATAGCGTAAAGATAGCCGACGCTTACGCTGAGTTACAAATAATGGTCCACTAATTTAATTGTCCTTTTAATACTGTCTGATGTAAGCTTTCTTGCAGCAGAATTGTTTATCACTATTAGCCGTACACAGGCGGATACAGTGTTTTTGAATCGTGCAAAGCATGCTTAATTGATTGGCTTTGCAATTCAGTTAGGGAATATTTTTATTATAATCTGTATGCATACCAAAAAAGCAATCTGTTCGAACACACGCTACTCCAAATATTGTTTACAGACAAACTATGTGAGTAATACTGATGCGTGAATGTGCATCATCGACAGCCAAAAAAAATCCTCCGCATTATTTATTTCACGTGTCCAGGACATGATATTGCAAGTTAAAACAAATAAAATTAATTAATCAATTAATGTTAAACTTATAGACTTCAGTGCACAAAGTAAATGGAATGTGCAACCAGAATTTTTCAATGCTGATGGCCTTCTCATTTGCCCTAAACAGGTCGTCGATGGTGGAGTTTTCAGGTAGTTTCTGCATACCAGGAGATGTTGTGGGTCCTGCAGCTCACCACATTCACATAATTCGTTTGCAGTTGTGTAACTCTATTTCTTGATGTTGGATCTGCATAGGTGCACTTCAGTTCTCAGTCTATTTAGTGCCATCCACATAGCTTATGACTGATTAGTGGTTAAACCCCGCGGCCGGTGCTCTTTGACATTCATCCGATGTCCTTCAGGCAACGAATTTCGCCCCCAGGGAAGTTGTTACGGCTGTAGTTGTTTGTATGGAGCTCTTTCTTGACTTTAGCCTTGTGGGTTGAGGTTCGTGTCCAAACAAGGGCCAGTTTCCTGTATCTTCTTCTCCATCTCTGCAGCTGTTTTTCTTCAAATGTCTGGTGGTGCTATACCCTTGATTTGATATAAATTGTTTCGGGAAAACTGTTACAATGCGACCAGTATCATTCAGGGCAATATCAACCTGCGTAGCACGTGCAGAATTTTGCCAAACTGGTGCTGAGTATTCTGCTGCGGAGAAACTGAGTAACAGGCAGACGTACGAAGCACATTTGGTTGTGCTCCCCAGGAGGTACTTGTAAATTTACGGACGATGTTGTTCCGAGTAGATGCTTTAAGTTTCAAATCCAAGCAGAGGGCTTTTAATATAAGAGAGCGACCAACCTTTACTCACAGATATTTTGAATTATCGCAAAGAAATAGTTGTTGTCCCTTCCATTTGATGTTCAACCTCCTTCTGACGTCTCTGTTTTTCAGGTGGAATGCGCAGATCTGAGTTTTTCCGGGGTTGGGCTTCAAGTGTTTAGCATCATAATACTTAGCCATATCCTCTAGGGCTGTAGTCACCTTCACTTCCACTGCCTCGAAGGTTGTGCATTGAGTTACAATTTCTGTGTCGTCTGCATAAATGTTCCAGGGATCTAACAGATACATAATGTCAGAGTAGTACTTTTTTTTACTGCACTACGGGTTGTCATTTGTTGCAATCTAAAATCGTCACTACTAATAATACTCCATATTTCAGGCCAGTCATTATTCTTATGGAAAGTATTAAAAATATTTAAAAACTAGCTGATCCGGTGAACTTCGTATCACCTACATCATGAGATGGCAAGACCTGACATTACAAATCAAAAACTCTTTATTGTCATGACTGTACAGTTGTGTCTCTTTTGTGCACGTCACGGTTTATGCAGTTGTTCTACTACAGACACTTATGTCAACAAATAAGGAGCCTACAATTTTTTGTTTGGTCTGTAATGTAATATGCATTGCCCGTTTTGAAAAAAGTGGATCAAGCGGCAGGACAACCAAAGTTCATGGCCTAGTTGTTATAACATTTTGTTACTTTGTGACGAATGTAAAACAATAATAAATTTATTTCGGACGGATATGTTTTAGTAACAAAACCACATTTACATTTCACATACACCCATACGCATACCCTCACACACATTCAGCATACTATATCTCACACTTTCGGTTGGTTCTTACACGAAATTTGCTAATAATTCAATTGAATACAAATTTTTATCTATATTAAATACAACACATTTGTACACTTAATCAATTTAAAGCTTTCTGATAAACTATATTTTTTGTCTTTTTTTGCGGTGCGTAAATATATAAAGACGATGGTTGTCCGACGAACACGCGACGTATAATTGTCCATGCGCGAAACAGGGAAACTCCAAGTTGATTCCGCAAACTTTCAACGACTGGCCTTGCGATTTATTTATGGTAATTGCAAAGGCCAGACGCACGGGAAATTGTAGACGCTTAAAATCGAATGGCAAATCCGTTGGAATCATCGGTATACGCGGAATCAAGACATCCTCACCTTTGTATTTTCCCTTGATGATCGTGGCCTCGATCACGTTATTCATTAGCTTTTTCACAGCCAGTCTCGTTCCATTGCACAGTCGAGGTTGATTAATGTTACGCAGCATAATCACAACTGATCCTACTTTTAACTGTAAATTGTGAGGTGGTAGTCCAGGCAATTGTAGTAAATTTAAAAACTCTGTGGGATAATTGACTACATCATCCTGGTTTGTAACTGTGTCGACTGATTTGTATGAAAACAACTCTCCTGGAAGAAAGTTCTGAATGGTCGCATTGAGATCATCGACATCTTTGTTTTTGGCCGCCAATATTGCTCGTTCACTCAGCCAACTATGGTTACTAAACTGTTGTTCTATGTCCGTAAAAACTCGCTGAATAAGCTCCTCTTTTGAGTCGGTGAAGAGACAGAAATTCGTGGGTAGTGTAATTAATCCGGTCGAGGTGTCAATTGCAACCTTACCATTTCCAATATCTAATAACTGCTTCGAAAACACAACCGCAGTTTGATCTTGTTGCAAAAACACTCGCATGTTAGTTGTTAATTGGAGTGTCTTTACATGCCGCCACAAATTAGATGACTTTAGGCATGCGTTTAGTTCGTCAGCAACAGTTGATCGGGGAATAATTGGAAGAGTCTGACGAAAATCACCTGACAACAGAATCATGGCTCCACCAAAAATGTTTTGGTTGTCACTGAGATCTTTTAACGTTCTGTCCAATGCCTCCAGTGACCTCTTGTGGGCCATCGTACACTCATCCCAAACGATCAATTTGCATATCTGTAGAACCTTCGCCATTGCGCTGTTTTTCGTGAAGTTGCAAACTGGTACTTCGTTGATTTGCATGTTTAGTGGTAATTTTAAGGCAGAATGTGCGGTTCGTCCACCTTCTAACAATGTTGCAGCTATTCCAGATGAAGCCAACGCTAGGGCTACTTTATTTTGCGATCTGACCTTTGCCAACAGCAATGAAATTAGGAACGTTTTTCCAGTCCCCCCGGGAGCATCAAGAAAGTAAATTCCACCAGATCCACTGTAGACAGCTTCTATCAAAGTATCGTACGCAATTCATTGTTGTTCATTCAATTGCGGAAGATTTGAACGAACTGTTTCGGTCAATACTTCAATATCGTACTGTTGTTCTCTTTGTAACTCGTGGTTAAATGCACCGCGCATAGAACGATCTGGTGATGTCATGCCCAAACACGACAATACTTTATTAGCCATCAATAAACACATATCTTCTATCATTATTAATGTCTCATTGTAAATTTCTGTAGTAATTTGTAGTGTAGGATTCAAAGTTTGACAACGCACACGATGCAAAACATCCTCAGACATATCATCCCTATATTTGATCCACAAATCTTTCGGATTCGAGGGGAAACATGTTGATATTATAATCGCAAACAATGTGCGAATTTGATGCGGCGATGAAGAAATGACGGATTCCTTGAGCGTATTATCCCAATGCGAATCGTTCTCGAGCAACTGTAGTAGTTGACACGCCTCGCGGTAAGTCGCACATAGATGTCCATCAACTGTTCTCAGTTGTTGAAATGATGTCGGACCACGAACATTCACCAACAACAATCGAAGATAATAACATTCATCGTTATTTGGATGAACTGTGTATATGCGACCTAGAGCGTCTGAGGCAAATACATTTGGGTGTCCTTCAACTGGTGTTCCTTGTTTCCGACGCTGAAACGATTTCGATGATGCGTTCCACGTGTAATAGCGTGGCATATCAGCATACAGCAAAGTGCGTGCGAAAACATCTGTTTGACAAACTGAGAAGAAACTTGTCAATGTTGTCGATGGTGGACGTGCCGCTCTATCCGCCGCATTCTCTTGATTGAAATACACTCGTTGTCCATTTTCTAGATGAACTGCCAAATGGACTACTGTAGGATGTCTTTCGTGGATCGAAAAAGAAAATATGCGCCAAATAGCTTCGTTGCTACTTATATAGCGACCCATCTGATACCGAGATACTTCATCATTTGCATTTGTTACAGCGAAGATGGCCATGTCGCTACCTTTGTTAACATATTTACATGTGTACTTTTATCGACTTGACGGAGTTACAATTTTCCACATTGATGTGAGCTTCAAAAGCTTTTGACAATAGTGGTGAGTACGGCACAATCCAACGATTGTCTACTTCAAAATCTTGTCCTTTTACCTTCACAACTACCGATCGCCCACCGTCCGCAACTGATCGCCGACGATACAGTGGGTAACCGTCATTTCCCGTGATGGTTTCATCAATCAGGTCTCTCGGGTATCGCTTGGAGCACTTGCCGTCGACCATACAGGGTGAGTTGTTGTTGAAAATTCCGCAAGGTCCATGTATCATGTGTTTAGTCACTACTGCATGCAATTTTGGGTCATCTGTTTCATCGGGAATTTCAGCTGAAATTATGGAATCAATTTCATCTGGCCTTATTTTGTCAACTAACCAAACTAATATGTGCGCATGTGGAAGACCACGCTTTTGCCACTCAACAGAGTACATCCCACAACGGACTTGGCCATAAACACGATGCTTTGTAATGAAATTCATTAGAGATTTCAATTTTTGTTTAAAAACTCTGACAGTGATGTCATGTCTATCAAGTGGTGTTTGGCCTTGTAGCAATTCGGTGGCTTTAATGAAACTTCGTTTCATATCATGTTACGACAGTGTTCCTAGTGGGGTCACATTCTTGGATCGTCATATATGCTTTCTGTAGTTTGGAAGACAGTTGCCATACCTAGCTTCATATTGCTGAATTCGAAATGAAAAGACATAAAAGCAAACGAAATTAGGAAATTCCTTTTAAATTTGTCGTGAACCAGAATCTTAAAAATTTAATTGGACCCATAGTACTATTACTATTACTATTACTCTGCGATTCACTAAAAGTGTGTGGCAGAGGGTGCATTGCACCTATCCGAAAGGGTAATAGTTTGGAAGGGATATACGGGATATGGTAGGAGGCGCCCATGGAGTGAAGCGTGAATAGAACAATCGTGTAGTGTTAGTAAGCGTCAGAGCATTGTCATATCAGCGGTTTGGGGAACAATTCTAACATTTAAATGTGATGTAAATTTTCTAAAATTGAAGCTGAGAATGTAATTGAAGTGACAAGGGAGTGTAGATATATGTTTATGTCATTCGCGGATATGCTGGAAGTTTTCGTAATTCAGAAGTTGCGCTAAAACACCTGAAGATTGATCCGGGCCTGAATAGTAGGGAGAACTCCAGGAGGTGATAAAGCGGAGATAGAAGTGATGGCAGATGAGTTTGCTGTTAACGCGGCGATACGTCAAACGTTGAAAGAAGGCGGATGAGAGAAAGATCGCCTCTAGCTTTGTTCCGCGTTTATTGTATTGTGATGAAGAGCGCTCTCATTGTCTACATCTACATCTACATATATACTCTGCAATTCACAAAATTGTGGGTGGCAGAGGGTGCTCAGCACCAAAGCTAATCTCTTTGTTGTGCATTCCAATCCCTAATGGTACGAGAGAAAAAAGAATTCATATAGGACTCATTGCGGCACCTTATTTCTCTAATCTTATCTATCCTGTCATTCCGGCTCAAATAGGTTGGTGGACGAAGTATTTCACTACACTCGTGAGTGAAAGTGGGAGTACGCATGTTTACCAATAAGTTTAAACGAAACGAGCGTCGTCTATCTACCAGAGACTCCCAGCCTAGTCTACTAATCAGTTCTGTGACGCTTTCATAAGGACTGTAGCAAGCGGTCACGAATCGAGCGGCTCTTCTCTGTACTTTCTCTATACTTTCGATCAACCCCTTACGAAACGGATCCCAAATGGCACAACAATAGTACAAATGTGGACGCACAAGAGATTTGTACGCTATCTCCTTTGTTTGTTCATTACAATTTTTCAATATTCGACCTATGAATCGCAGCCTAGAATTAGCTCTACCTACCAACGAATTAATGTGTAAGTCCCATTTCATGTTCCTTTGTACTGTTACTCCCAAATATTTCATAGAATCGACCATATCAATAACTGAATTGTTTAACTCGTATTTCTGAACAATTGGATTCTTTTTGTTAGTTATGCTCATTGTCTTGCACTTTTTA
This sequence comes from Vandiemenella viatica, assembly GCA_031002005.1. Taxonomy (NCBI): domain Eukaryota; kingdom Metazoa; phylum Arthropoda; class Insecta; order Orthoptera; family Morabidae; genus Vandiemenella; species Vandiemenella viatica. The sequence continues at coordinate 68,045,239 of JARYHS010012519.1, read as the reverse complement.
CAATTTAGCGTAAGTTGCCACTCAGCGCACCATGCCAAAATAATATCCAGGTCACGCTGAATTTCTAAGCAATCGGCCAAATTCCTTACTTCCCTATAAATAACCGCATCATCAGCAAACAATCTAAAAAGGCTTTTCACTTTGTCTCCGAGATCGTTTATAAAAATTAAAAAAAGAAGTGGTCCTATTACACTTCCTTGAGGTACCCCCGATGTAACATCTAGACTAGAAGAACTTTCTCCTTCAACGACGACATACTGCGACCGACCAGTCAGAAAATCCTTTATCCATTTACAAAGCTGATCCGATATACCGTACGCTCGTATTTTCGCTAAAAGGCGGTTGTGTGGCACAGAGTCAATTCGGACTTCTCCTTGTGATGAACGACTGCTTCCTTTCAATCATGCTTTCGCCTTTTATGGAATTATAAGATTGACCCTATTATTTAAAACCGTTGTACCAGATTAACAATATCATCCAGTAATTGCAGCCGAGACTTGTCACTTTACTGAATATTTTACCTGCTCTAGTTACAAAAATTAATGCACGCTTTCACATTACTAGGTAAGCACTTAAAGTTCATTTAACGGTGAATTCGCAGACGTGCAAAATAATGAAAATGAAAGGTTAAATTGACACTCTGAATAGTTCAACATATACAATCGATATTTGCACATTAAGCGAGATCAAAAGACACTATTCAGCTCTAGGAGAAGATACATTCTTGTTTACTGTTTTTCGCCTCGTCGACTTCGAAGTCCTTAGAGGCGGGAAAGGGCTGGGTATAAGGAACAGGAAGGAATTTGGCCATGGCCTATTGAAGGAAACATCGTGGCATTCGCCTGGAGCGTTTTGGGGAAACCTTGGAAAACCCAAATCTGGAAGCCCGGACGGGGATTAGAACCTGCGTCCTCTAGGTCAATCTAACGAAAACATACTATCCCGGAGATGCAGCAAGATATTAGTGTAGCTAATAAACTGACCTTGATTTTTAGTGATGGCTGGAGAGTTCATCCCGGCTAACGGATTTTCTAGAACAGTATACTGAGCCCTCTTTATGTTTCGTGATCTATATGTTGTATGAATCACTTTAAAAAAAAGCTAACTCAAATGAGCTACGACTGATCTTTAGCTCAAGGCTGAACACCAAATGAGAAATGAGCAGTGATTGAGGTCGGCCGAGGAAACCTTGCTTGTTAAAGCCTTGCTTAACGGGACTCTCTGAGCAGCCAATGACAGCTGCTAGTGAGAACCAACACCCGTCTATCAACACTACCATTTTTTATGAACAACAAGAAATGTTGCCTTCAGATGTCTAAGAGACGAAAGTGCTGATGTGCTTCTAGGTGTGTTCGCCAGTCGCTGGTATATTTACAATAAATGTTACTGTAATAGAGAATTCGTCGTATGCGGCCTAAGTACTCAGTACCACTCAGTTGGTTCTTACCTGCGATAGTTGACAATACAGATGAATAAAATTTCTGTCCGAAAACGACATCCAGGTAACCCCCCTTATCTGTTTCCAAGAATTAAATTGTTGGTGCGACTCTT